>JABFPB010001087.1:0-28050 GCA_022817645.1 Ceratoteleas bidentatus | reverse complement strand
GTATGTGTTTAAATTTGAAAATAAACATTCTATTAGATCATCATCCGTGTTATCCGAGTTTTCGATTATCCGATGTAAGCTCCGCCCCGACCTCCTCGGATAATCGAGGTTCTACTGTAGCTGTAATGATAGAGAATAGTACAAATTTCGCCGCCAGGCGGTGCAGTTATAACATAGTACATCAACTCCGCAAATGGAGCGACTGGATGAATGTATATATGTAGATGACTTCTTAGACTTGTCTAGGAACCCGTTTATCACCAGGAGTCATTTTATGGTCATATTTTCGAATTCACAGAAAATTTAATTCTGAAAGTCACATTATAGTCACGCTACAGTGAAATTTTGAAAGTCACATTTTAGTCCCAATGAGGCGGAAATTGTAACGCACGTGTGACTCACAGGTGACTCACACATGACATCACTGTGATGTCACAGAAAAAATTCTGGTTGACAGGGCAGTCTTAATTATATCTATTAGCATTTTCTAACTTTTATTTTCTAACTTATTTTCTGACTTCTTATGAGTTCAGTATGTCTTGACATTCAGCTCCTGAAGACCCGCAATTCTCAAAACACCTTCTGAGACTTAAAACGAAGCTGAAACCCCGGTGAAGAAACTGAAAAAGTAAACTCGGGTAACGTTAGCAGGAAATGTAATAAAACCAAATGATATAGAGCAACATATTTTATTTATAACATCCAGCGTATTTGACATTTCTTCTAAAAAAGTCCTTCTTAAGAAAATATCATATCACTGACGGCTAACAGTTCTTAACTACAGTACATAGTTAACAACAAATAGACAACGCCATCCGCAATCTCGATTCCTCTTTACTGTCAACGCCAAGTATATACAAAATAAATTATATATCAGCTCGAGCCCCAAATCAACCCTTCTTGCTGTAATGGTGCTTCTTCCCCCCATGATGACCGTGCTTCTTTCCGTGCTCCTCGTGATGATGGTGATGCTTGTCATGGCCATGTTTTCCATGATGTCCCTTGTGATCCTCGTCATGATGGCCCTTGGACGTATGACCCTTCTTCCCATGATGATCCTCGTGGTGTCCAGAATGGTGTTTGTCTCCCTTCTTGTGATGGCCCTCCTTGGTCCCATGATGACCATGGTGGTGACCATGTTTCTCATGATGGCCTCCCTTATGGTAATCATCGTAGAACTTGTGTTCCTTGTGGAACTCGTCTTTGTGGGCTTTGTGATGGAACCCACTGGTCTTGTGACCCTTCTTGTGACCCTTCTTCGCCCCATGGTGACCTCCTTTGTGCCCCTTCTCTTCCTCATGGTGTTCCCCATGGTGGCTTTCCTCGTCATGGTGCTTCTTGTGATGACCGCCCTCCTCGTCATGGTGTCCTTCATGGTGTTCCTTGTCGTGTTCGCCATGTTCGGCCTTGTCATGGTGGTGCTTGGAGTGGTGGCCCTTTTCGCCCTTCTCCCCGTGCTCTTCGTGGTGGTGCCCATGGTGTTCGTGGCCCCCTCCTTCCTCACCATGGTGTTCGGTCGCCGCAACCGCGAGGTCGTGTTTTGGGTCGACCTCCCGAGTGAACCTGAGCAGGTTCGCCGAAACGCAGACTGCCGCGACCAACAGGCATAGTAAAATTCGCGGAAAAGACATGTTGAGCAGCCTCGGCTACGTCGGCACTGCCGCGACCGAAACCGCGCACGCCATTTTTATACAAATAACTCTTTCAGCTCTCCTAGCCGGTCGCCGGCCGCCTTGCGGAAGAGAATCGGTCGACCGGCTAGGCGCATCGCTTTTTGCCCGCGGCCGCTCGAGCGTGACGCTTCCGATCGTTTTTCGACGAGAGGTTACGTTCAAACGCCCAAAGATCTGTGACGAGTAATTTTGACGCCATGCCGTTCCGTTATGCTAATTCAGCATTACGACAGGTCGGACTTTTCCAGATCGGAGTGATTGAAAATCGGAAAGTGGGACTGAGAAGAAATTCCGGGTGGGGACTTGAGGCGAGTTGAAGAGGGCAGGTTTTGACAGGGACGATGGAAAAAGTGTTGCGATATTCTGGAGACTTCTCTTAAGAAGCCTTTCGGAGTGCCCCATGGTACCCTGAAGATATAATAAAAAAGTACTAACTATAAATTATAGTTCACTCTAACTACAAATTATAGTTCATGCCCAAATTAACCATAAAAAATGGTTGTGGGAAAATAGCTATTACTGTGGTTATTACGATTAAAAAATAGTTTACCGGACGATTAAAAATTGTCTTGCCAGCATTTTTTCGGCAACCATCTTTTTCTGGCTTCGATAACTAATTCGATTTTTCTCAATATATTATCGGGTGAGCATGAGTTCTTTCAATCACAATCAGGTAGATATGGTCATGGAAAATATTGCCGGATCCTTTATGTTTATAATGTAATTATATTATTCTTCCAGATAGTAAGTTTCGCCAGTTCTTCCGTATTCCGTACAATTCTTATCACTACTTATGTACTTAATTCACTGAATTACCTAATTTTTTTCAGGATTACTTTTGACCTCACAGTTCAGTTCATTGCCCCAAACTGTGGTCATCGTAGCTCATTTGCTCAAATGTCGACATTCCGCACTAAATGCTCAGGTTTGATAACCGCGAATTCCGAAAAAGTGCACTTTCCTTTCGGGCGTCATCGATTCAATTGAATTTCGTCACAAGCACGCATGAAAAATTGATGTTCATGCAAATACCGGAGGCATGCTTTTAACTCGACAATTTTCACCGAAAATTGTGCGTGCAATATTATTTTTGCCGTCCTCGTTCGGCCCGTTGCGAGATTCGTCCCACACTCTTTTTGCACGGGGGTCCGCGTCCCGTGGGGTTAATTGGTCCCGATCCGACGAACTTTCCAGACTGCGCGTGTATGCGTGTCAATGTGTGCGAGCCTCGCTAATTCCGCGATACAGTTTTTAACAAATTATTTTCAATGGCTTTTCCGCCGTTTATTGGGACATATATAAAACAACTGTCGACGCCAGAACAGAAATGAAATATGGAACAATGCCTCACGATCTTTTTTTGTGACGGTCTGCGTTTTTCATTGCCTCTCTCTCTTGATAATTCTCTTATTCCCGTTGTTTATTTTTTTCAGTTGTATTTATTGTCAACAATTCCGTCGATAATTGGGTGAAATTGAATGAAACAATAATCGCGTAAAAAACTCACAACAACGCCAGATTACCGTCGTCGTTCGATAATTTCACTGCCGGTATAAAGGCGAATTTATGTTTTAATAGCCGAGATCGAATTTTCAATCTTCCTGACCTCAGATATACTCTCTGCAGTCTCCCTTACAAATGTTTTACGTCGGTCAAAGCTAATGAATCTGATGGAGAGAAGCAAGCGTTGGAATACTTGCTATTTATATATGGAATTTACTCATCAAGCGTGGGAAAATGTATAGTAAAGAGTATTTTTAAACTTTTACGACATTTTGCAAATCGCAGTGATTGCAAGTGTTCAATAATTGAAATACACACATTGTTAATTTAAAATTTGATATGAAATATAATTTATTTCTGCAATTATTGTAAATATTTCGCTTAACGTTTTTTAATTACAATTAAATTATCTACAACTTAAAGCTCGATGATAAAAAGGATTAAAATTTCGGACTTCAATCTGTTCACTTCTTTTCAACATAGTATTCAGATTTCTTCTTAGTTCCTTTCAGCCTGCAATCAGAAATTTAGAAACAAATGCAGAGACGCAATGATATTAGAGCTAATTTTTTTTTCATGTGTTTGCAATGTAAATTGTATCACAGTCGGAAATAAAATGATACTCGAGTGCCGACAAAAAGAAACGCTCAACCTGAATAAAAACAGTATAGATTCTACGTAACTGTCTCGTACCATTCTGTTTGAAATCAACAATTCACTTACTTAATTTCAAAGTTTGCATTTCCATTGAAGAAGTTTTTTCTTTAGCGTGTTTCTTGTTTTTAAAGTTCCACAAAGACGAAGAATTTCGATTAAATAATGACAACGAAATCAATTATTCAATCAATGCGATTTTCTTGAATTGAATTCAAACGACAAACGAGATTCCCCGGATTGCTTTTTTAATTTGCCAAAACACATGGGAAACAACATTGAAAAATCGTTCAACATAAAATGTGCAAAAATAACGTCGATGCTGGATAATTAATCGACGATGGAATAAATCATGTTTCTATTTTGGGACAACTCGCTTTTCGATGAAATATTTTCCGCGCAGATATTTTATGAATTAATGATCCTTTTTTGTGGTGTAATTTGAATTATAATTACATCTCTCGTTGCATTCGAAAATCCAATTAATTCAACCGAAAATACTGTCTCCGAGTTTTGATCACCGCGAATCAATTTAACATGACATTCGTAACGTCGTCAGAATTCTTCCTTGGTTTCGGCAGATAATTATTTGCACAAACTATCGCCATTAATTACCTTCTTGCGCCGAAGAGAACGCATATTGTTTCCACGGCAAAACGAGAAATTTTACTCGCTATTTTTGCTTCGCGATAGTTTTTTTTTCGGATTTTTTTATTGGAGCAAGTAATGGAGGCATCGATTGTTCATTTACAATGAGATTATTAAAGCGATGCTTTCTGCAGTTAAACAGCGAAATTAGTGCATTATCCGGTGAAAAATTTATTAGCCGCGCGTTTATTTCAACTTCGTCGGCACCGCTTTCATATTCTCCATTGAATGATGCGCGAAAATTTTTTTAGGGTAGAAATCACCGTTGCGCCATTTGCACGCTGCAATTTTGAAAGAAGTATCGCGATCGATTCTCGAAGCGGATAAATTCAGGGAGCTAATGCCCGGTTTGCATTATGATTTGCACGCGAAGTAACAAATTGCCACTGCATTAGTGCAGGCGGCAATTATTTTTCATCACACTTGCCCGGAAAAGCCATTTTCCCACCTTGAAAAGGGTGGGAAATGGCCCTGGCTGTATTCGTAACGATTGGTGCACAACTCATCGAGAAAGGTGACTGTGACTTAGTTGCAAATATACTGATATATAACGGTAACAACATTTGCAAACATTTAAATCGAATTATGAAGTCAATCTTTATAAATAACTGATAATGTATAAACAAATCAATAGCTGTAATAGACATTAAAAGTGCTTATATTAAGAATATTAGCATACGTCGAGTTATATCAGCTTAAAGTTGAGCGACATAAATTATAAATGTCCCGACTCATTTTTGTCAATGCAGATCAGCTTAAATATTATCCCTCCATTTAAGAGCATTATATAAAATTATTCAGTATTATTTAACAGTTAATGAAAACGATACTTTCTATCGAACAATGTTATACAATGATAGGAAATCAAATAATATTGTTTAATTTGAAATTCACATTTTACCATACATCAAAAAATATATCTAATTCACATCCAAAACTCCATTTTATAATTCTATTTTACCAAAAACATCGGATGGTCACGAGGTAGCAGTGATTAGGTCAGAATGAAAAATTCACTTTTATGGAAAGTTCCAGTTTTCAGGTACGTTTATTTCGTAATACACAAGTATAAAAACGCTCGTCTACAAATACTTCGTTATAACTTACTAAGACTAATGTAGGCATAATACGAAACGGCGGTAAAAACGAACGAAACCAAACGCGCAGACAATCGGACCATTTGATTTTCGTAACATTGTTTTATATTGCGCTATACAAATTCCAATCAGCCGTTCGATTCGGACCTACGTCTGAAAACATATGTAAACGAAAATATGGCAACGAACTGAACCTGAATTATATATAGCCGCACTTGGCTGGAGAGATGTGTGGAAACTCGTCAAATCTTGGTCAAAGTTATAACTTCCATACATCATGCAGCTATACTACATATAACGAACAACATATAGATCTTATGTATCCTTACACTCTAAAAGCATAAGATTTTATTTCCTTGAATTCAAATGCCATAAGTCAATCAGATATCCACTTCTACAAAAGTCGCATGCTCTGTTCTGACTACTACAAACGATTCCAATTCAGTCAAACCAAAATCTTCAAACGGCACTCCAAATATATGTCTTATAATACCAACAGGATAAATAAATGTTCAGCTATTCCAGTCAAAACTTATTTACGATAAATAAACGTAAGCGTGACCCCAGGCAGTTTTCACCGGAACCACCATGACCGCTCCTCATCCGACCCTAAAAATAAGCTTTGCCTTTCACGAAAATACTGAAAAAAGCGCTCGGAATAATCAAGCCTCGTGCGTGAAAGCTGCAGAAAAAATAGCCTCCAAAATTATGACCAAATGATCGGATTCGCACTCGAATACTGCAAGCAATTCGATCAATTTTCAGCGCCATTTACAATTCATCGCGGACAATGGAGCGCGCGTCCCTCGCGATAATTGTTGCGCGTGAAAACGGATGGCAAGATAAAAGCCATTAATAACTTCAGCGGTGACCCCGGCGAGCCCGCTTGATTTGGCCCACTTTTTTGCCTCGATGCTGTCCGCCCTTTTTTCCGTGCGCCTCATGGTGCTCGTGGTGCCGCTCATGACCGCGAGAACCATGATGACCGCTGTGCTGCTTGTCCTGCCGGGCCTTCTGCGCGTGCCCCTTCTTCCCCCGCTTCTCCTCCTCGTGCCCCGATTCGTGTTTGTGGCCCTTCTTCAGTTCGCCCTCGTTGCTATGGTGCCGCTCCCGGTAGTCCCCGTGTTTCTTGTGATGACCGCCCTTGTGCTCGTCATCGTAGAACTTGTGCTCCTTGTGGTACTCGTCCTTCTGGAACCGGTTGTGGTACCCCTTGGTCTTGTGACCCTTCTTGTGACCCTTCTTCTCCCCGAACTTGCCCCCCTTGTGCCCCTTCTCCGCCTCCACGTGTTCCCCGTGGGCCTCGTGCTCGTCCTGGTGATCCTTGCGATGACCGCCCGCCTCCTCATGGTGATCCTGATGTCGCGCCTCCTCTTTGTCCTCGAGCTCCTTCTTGTCGTGGTGGTGGTGCTCATTGTAGCCCTTGTTGCCCTTCACGTCGTGGTGCTCCCGGTGCTTTGACCGCTCCCGATGACCCTTGCCCGACTTTGACCGCTCCTTGTGCTTGCCCGAGGCGGCAGGTACGAGGTCACCATAGGCCAGCCGGGGTTCGCGAAGCACATACCCGTAAGGCACGGTGAGCTCTGTGTGAGCGGAGCTGGGGGTGGCGGTCAAGAGGCAGAAGAACAACGGCAACGGCACCGCGGCGGTCAACAACATCGCGCCGGCGTCGCGACTGCGCAACTGATTAGCGTACCATTGCCCCACAACACTTAAATATATTCGGTCCTGCTTGCCTCGCCGGGCCTCACTTTCATTTCAGCGGCCACTCGTTTCACGGAGCGTGTCCTCGGACGAACACCATTGTACTGCGCGACGGGGTTCGGCGGTTTCCTTATTTCTGGCGAGCGGTCATTGCGTTCGATTACACATAGTCAAGAGAGGTTCGCGCGAAAATAAAGGGTGAATAAAAATTTAAGTCTGAGGAAAATCAAATGAGGACAAACGATTGGGATACATGTAGACAATTTGCGGTCATTCGGTCAAAAGGTGTTAGGTTAAATTTTGAGGAATATTAAATGAGGACAAACGACTTTGAAAAGTATAAACAAATTGAGGTCATTCGACGGAAGCTATCAGATTAAACTTAGAGAAAAATTTAATGAGGACAAACAACTTAGAAAATCATAGACAATTTGCGGTCATTCGACAAAAGGTGTTAGGTTAAAGATGGAGGAAAATAAACGAGATAAACCAACTTGGAAAATGTATATAATTTGCGGTCATTCAACAAAATCAGGTTAAACTTTGAGGATTGTGCGATGATTTTTGCAGTAGTTTCAGGGAAGTGTACATCAAAACAGAGGTTTCTTCCTAAGGTTTGACCAGTTTGTTAAAACGAAATAGCAAACCTAATCCCCCTGAATAATCCCTTCTGCTCAAAACTAAATTAGCATACGGTACGACAGCGCTCACACTTTTTTCCAGCGTCGCATTCTTGTGCAGTCCGCATTGTGTGCCGCGCGCAATCCGCTTTAACAATGTTATGTTAAACCGATCTGCCAATTTCGCGTGACGCGAATGGGATTTATATTTTATTCGATTCGGCGCGATTTGATTACAAAAGCGCTGCTTTAACGATTTATCTCCACTCATCCGAGCGGCACGCAGCTAACGTAACGCTGATTGAAACAGCCGCGGGCAAAAACGCGAAGGAATAAAGAATGTCCGCTGCTTACTCGGCCGAAACGCCGGCATTTAGGTGTCGCTCGGCCGTTCGTCAATTCGCCCGCGTCCACATCAAACGCGACGCGTTCTTTGTCTTATTTGACGCGAGTCGCCGTGGCTCCGTTCGATTCGCGTTTTTAATTAAACGTTTCCCTAAGACCGGCAAAATCGATAGTCACCGACCGCTCTCGCAGCGGAAGACCGTTTATTTCGGCGCGCTACGTTGGACCGAGGCAAAGCGCGAGAAAAAAAAATTAAATTGGATCGCGCAGCCAGAAACGCGAACCGTAATTGAGTTATTGTGCGTAAAAGTTGGATATTAAGTTGAGAAGTTGGATCCGCATTTTGACGGGAGCTTTGCGTTTAGCGTAAGGAGGCAAATATAAAAGCTGAAGACCCGATCGCAGCCAGGCTCATTTCGAGTCGGGAAATTAGTTCGCGAAGCTGCTTTCGCGATCAAGATCCGCGTGCCCAATCCACGTTTATTGTGCAACAACATTAAACGAACTAATTGCTGATAAACTAATTGCTGATAAACTTGGGAATGCGAGTTGCGCAATTGTGCCGAAATCATATGAAGAAATTAGGGGGCGTGTGGGATGTGACAAGTGGGTGGTATTTATGGAATAGTGGTGTTTTAGGGGGTGAAAAATATATAGGTATCAGTGTCAACCACTTTGAAAGAGTTTGAGTTAGAATGTTAGAATGTTAAAGATTACACTGGGAGAAGTCTACATATATTTATGACAATCTAAATTTGTTCATACCATATAGTAATTGCGACGTATCGTATCCCATTTGAACATCATTGTTATACCTTCAAAAGAGGTATTTCTGTACAATGTAATGATTGCAGAGAATTTCAGGGAAAAGTTACTATATGATTTGGAATAAATTTATCCAAGTAAGGCCGATTTTATCTGAATATTTTTATCTAAATATTTTTCTAGGGGTAAAGCATTGGAAAAAGTATATACGTAATCTGAATACTTGTCATCTCAGAAAATATGATAAGAGTATGATATGTATGATATGAGTGTGAGTATTAAATAAATGTATTGTTGATTACGTCAGGTTTCCTATTTGGTAGAGAAAAGCAAGAGTTTCAGATGCTACAACCAAATTGTTTCCATTAAACTGGTTGGGTCGGGTTAAGAAATCGTTTTTCTCCGTGCATGGATGCTCGATTTTACAGTGAGTTAACCCAATTTCGACATTACTTGTAGAAATGGAAAGTTTGAAAAAGTTTGTACGAAATGTAATCTTAATAGATATTGGAAAAATACTCCTCAGATTTTTTCCACTTTCAGATATTTATATATCAGTGCTAAAAATAGCAGGAAACATATCTTGCTATAAAATAATTAAATTTTTAGCACATGTAAGAAATTCTATAAAAGAAAATAAGAAAGCTAAAACGTAGTCTGCGTTATTCTTCCACTCATAAATTAATTAGTATGTTGTTATGCTAGGCGCGAAAACGGAACTTTTCAGGGCGAGTGAAAAGTCCACTTTACACTCCTAGGAGCTGGAAAGTGACGTCACAATGGCGGTCGTGGAATGGTTCGCTTTCGCGCCGCAAAACAAGCACGAAAAGTGGCGTTTTCACATGCAGCATCGGGAAAATTTCCTTTTTCCGTATAAAAACTTTGGCCCTGATTTTCAGCCTTCCCAACGAAACAAATATTTTGCTGTCCGAGTGCTTAGAACGTTACCAAAATTCGTCAAAATCCATTTCACCTCAAAAGAAAAAACTTTGGTTTTTAACGAGATGTACACAAAAACGTGTATTACAGGGGAAATAGAACTTCTGTATCGACAAACAAAAAATAGTGGGTAGAATTCGTACTCCACTTTTATTTATGTTGTATTCGCTGATGTACACTGTACTCGTCAATTATATCATATTCATTGATATATGATATACACACCCTTTATACCACATTAAATTGTATGGTATATTTTTTATATATAAAAAATGTGTTGTAGATAATTGTCGTGAATATTTGCGATGCGTAAATCTGTGAATATGGTGTGTGTATATCATTAAATATAACATAAATTAAAGTGGAAAATGAATTTTGTCCCTTTCAAACCACTTTGTCTGATTTAACACATAGGAGAGTAAATAAACAATAATTTTTTAGACTAAAAAACTCTTCTCAACTTTTTAAAAATCGTTCAAATTCATCTTTATGTACAAATTGACCTGGAACCAAAAAATCGTTTTCACCTTTTTCCCCCATTCCTCTTCATCTAACATGAATTCCTTTACCCTTTATCCTCAACCCCGTTTCTTATTCAAGCCACCGGGTCTGCATCCCGAATGCAAATCCTCGTCATTAGAAAAGAATATTTCTCGAGTGATCGGATCGTCGCGACGCCGTGCCACGTTGAATTTTAATTGAACCGCGCGCCAGTCCGATCGCAGCTTATTACTCGGATCGATCTGCGGGATTACCGGCGTGATTGACATTGAATTCGAAGGAGCATAAAAACAAACTTTCGAGTGTCTCAGCAGTACAGCCGAAGTGGCGGATTACTGTAATGGAGCACTGAAATTGAACGTCTGCGAGCAATCCCTAGGGGTACTTTCGAGCGTGCAGTCCTGGACGGGAGCGAGCGCAATGATAATTCATTGGAGTAAAGATATCACTCCGAGCGAGGCACTGAAAGACACTCGCTGAAAAGACACTTGCAACTTGCAACCCTGAACGCGACTTCTGGACATTGTCTTCGGGGACGAACGCCGCCAGACGAACATTTCAAAACTTGCCGATTGCACCGCAGCGAGCTGATAAAAATCACCAGAGATTCCAACTTCGGCCGAGTGCCCATTACGGGCGTTTTATTTTTAATTCGGTGTCATACGCGGTTCCATTAGGAGCCACGTTTCGTCTACTTTTGTACAGCGCAAGTTTAATATTGTTTTAAATATATGTAATGTGATCGCGGAATAGATTAAATTTGCAATGCAAATGAAATTCGAGACGGTACGAATATTGTTCGCAAATTGAATATTCTTGGGGGGAAGAATAGAAGTTGATACAACCAGTTGGAAACGCCGAAATAGGTTTTTATTCGAAAATGCCCGACGCCATTTTTTCGAATAAAAATATCGCGGCGGCGCTTAGCGATAAACAAATATTGGCGGGCATTCCGGTTAAACACTCGGCAAAGCCCGATAAAAGCCGCAAACTCATTTTTTTATTATCTCTCGGCCGACGTAAATTGCCGGATCGTCGAGTGTAAATAATTAACGAAACCGAACTCTTTGAAGGAATTGGGCAAATACCAATATCGAGTACCGCGGAATAATATATGGCTATCACGTGTCACGTTCAAAAGGAGTTATATAAACTGTCCGTGTCATCGAAATTTGCCAGCGAAATTTCATGTCTGAACTTCACGCACGAAAGTTGTATCGATCGCCATATGGCAATTTTGAGTGATGCACTCGATATACGTGCAATTTACAAATAAAATACACACACGGCTACGTGTTTTCCATATAAACATCGCGTAATTTCGCGAGTGAAATGCACACACGCTTTCATTATAATACCCTAATGTCGCGTACAAACCGAAATATCCAAACTTCGCCGACGATCGCTCCCGACTGAAACTTGCAATCCATCGCAACGAAATAACGATCGATCGCGCGAAATTGCCCAAGTACAATGCTCATTTGGCCCGGAATATCCCGGTCGTTTCGCGCAGGAATATGCGCCGGATTAGTCGGCGTTGATCCCTACGAAATTTGGCATTGTGCGCCGCCCGATTGCTGTTTTTCACGAAGAACGAAATGAATAGACGCAGAAAGTGGTTTCCGGTGTCCGTCCGTGAAACAAAGTCGCCGCGACAACGGCGAAATCGAAAAAGCATTTCGCGACGGCCAAATCCGCGACAAATCGTCTAATTTTCCGATTGATCCTATTGGTCGATCCCGGCGAATGACCAGGCGGAAAATTATTCCGCGATGTTCGCACACGTCAGAGGCACGTGCGAACATCGTGCGAGTTGTCCTCAATTTGCAGATGTTCCTATGTGAAAAGGACGAAAGGACAATAGTTCGGAAATTTACGAATATCAGCCCCTATTTTCGAGTTCACGGTGTCAAATTTCAACGATTTTCAGAATGTTTATGCGTTTTGCCTCTGCAATTCTGATTTTCAATAACACGACACCGTGAATGAAAAACGAAACTTGTTGAGCGAAAAAGCGAGAAAAATTAAATTCCTTTTGAGCCAGCGTTTAACTTGACGCGAACAATCGAGATGCAAAGTATGGCTGAAGTGAATGATTTATTTGGACGGTACAGTTAACTGCGAGCGGTAAATCACCGGCATATTAGTGGTCGATGTCTGTATTCTGTAACGCGAGGAATCGCCGCAAATTTCGCAAACCCACGATTTGTCGAGTTGTATCCACGAATTATGTCTTCGGTTTTCTCCATTGAGAAAAATGTATGTGTAAAATGGATAGTCTGTTCCAGACAATGTAAGGTAATAATATACAGACGGTAGATGAAGTGTCGTGCAAAAGACAACCCAGGTATCTAATCTAAAATGACCTAGGGAGCCGGAGACTTCTTCTTTTTCTTCTTCTTTAATGGCTACAATGTCCTGAAACGTGTGGAGCAGAGTTAATGAGGTTGTTTAGATTCCGTGTAAATGTGAACATCGACAGTTCGTAAAACTGTAGTTTACGAGCAATCAAATCAAAGTTTATTTAAAAAACTAACTAACGAAAAATTACACGTTTCTTGTTCAAGTCAAAAGTTTAAAAAAACACTAACATTACTAACGAAACTAACAACATTAACAAAACTACGAGTGGAAGTTTTGTAAGTATCACTGCTTTGGCCGAGTGGTTACACTTCCAGTCTTATGCCTTATAAGTCGTGAGTTCGAGTCCCAGCTATGGTGGTTTTTAAACAGGGGTATCGTTCTCATCAGAGAATTTCAGAATTTTTCAGAGAGTTTCAGAGTTGTTCAGTGAAATAACTCTGAAACTCTCTGAAAAATTCTGAAATTCTCTTTGAAAAAGTCTGAAACAGTGTCAAAATTGGGACCTTTCGGACATTTTTTCAGACTTTTCAGACTTATTTTCAGACTTTTTCAGACTTTTTTCAGACTTTTTCAGACATTTTCAGACTTTTTATTTCCACAAGGGCGATAACAATGTTAAATCCTTTTACGCGAGTCAACACGGCTTGTTTGTATTGAACAAAACTTTTTCTCAGTCTCGCCCCATATTTCGGGACGCCAGAAAAGTAACGTTATTTTCGGACCCGCGAAATCGCTCAGCCGAGATAGCGTGTTTTTTCGGCACAAAGCCGCGGAAACGAATTTCACCGAGTCGAACGCGAACTTGTTCGTTTCCTTTGGCGGGCCGGGCTTTCGAAAACGAACATTTAATTAAAACGCATTGTTTAAACAACGTCCCGCACTCGGAGCGTTCGCTTTAATAAATGACACGCTCGGATAACCGGCCGATAAAACAAAGCTCGGAATTTAATCAGTTAGAAATAACGCGAGCCCTTGGCAAAGAAAATTTCTCATTTTTACGATGGCGCGCGAAATTTTTCGCCCGCTCCCTCGCGAGCGGCGAGCAATTAAATTGGCCCGTGACGTGTGCCGCTAATACTCGACTCGGCGCTTTTAATTACACAAAAATTCTTTCCATCGATTGGTTTGTCCTTTTAAGCGCAATTTAAGTTCTCTGCAAATTTGATCGCATTCCCGGACTCAATATTTCAGGGAGCGCGCGCGAATAGATTAATGATACTTTTTTAATCAGCTTCCACTCCTAGCACTTTCGTACGCGTCGCTTGTTTTGCCGAGATCAACCTCTCGCGTGGGAATATTAAAACTGAACTTTACCTTCGATTTTCCTACATCTTCTTCGTATGTTAACTGCGCGAGTGGATATTTAAATTTTTATGGAATCACGTGATAACAATCAGTATATTTACGGTACACGATTGGACAGGGCGAAAAGTGTACTTTTCGCTCTGTTTCGCTCGAGGAACAGGGCGAAAAGTACTTTCCGTGCATGATTCGAAAAATATATTTTTTCTAGTGTAGCAATAATCCCCATATTCAAATTCCCGAACATCGTATCGAACATTAAAACGCGCCACGCGACGTATCCCATCGGATATACCGCCGGCATTTCTGCCCCATAACTCCCTCGCCAAGTACCACTTTTCTCCTGCCCCAAACACCGCGTCGGAGCCGGCGAACGATCGCTTTAAGGGCGCGCAGCTCGACGAAATGTACGCAATCAGTTTTAATTGACATCACCGCAATTATTCCGCCCCCGTCGCAGTAATTCCGGCGCGCCGACTTGGCCGTCTCGCCGAAACGGGCGAAAATAGCGCGAAAAGTAGGCACATTTACGACATTGTTTGGCAGCGCGTCCGCGGCCACTGCATAATCGAGATAAAAGTGCGGCTATCGCAAACTTGGGTGGCGCGCGTCTTGCCAAGTTCGATCCAGAGTCGGCAAGGTCGTCGACGAAAATTAGATTAGACTACGGCAAGAGCGAGCTTCGGATTCTCGAATGCCGAGATTGCTTTGTAAGCAGATCCACGTACTCTCATCAATTAAGAATAACCACCTTTGATGCGACAGTTACATAATTGAAGATCCTAACAACGCATCGCCCGGAAACTCGAAACTTTCGTGCGCAATGCTGACGACGTTATCTGCATGCCGGCGCTGTAATTAATTGTCTTGTCTTTCATATAAACATTATACGGGGCTTGACACTTGTAGAAACTGTTGGATTAAAACATTTCAATGATGGTGGAAAGTGCGGTAAAAATTATTCTGATTTCAGGTTTCCCATTTGGTATGGTAAATTGTGATAAAATTGCCGTATCACTTATTTTAGACGTATTATGTCTTATTTTAAGACACTTTTGTAAGACGTCTTAAAAATGTCTACAAAAAATGTCTGAAATTAAGTCACTTGTTTTAGCGGTGATGGTATATGGTACTGAAGCTTTCACGTTATTAATACTTTTCAGAAACCTTAGAGTTATATTAGTGTGGGAGGATTGAGGTCTCGTAATTAGTTTTACTTTAATATAATTAAAATCTTTTTAGCTGTCCTTGTTTAAAACCTGCTCACTTAGGCCCATTCCAAATGTCTTCAAATCGGTTAGAATTCCCTTCCTCGAACTTCTAAGTCACCGGTCCCTGGTTGGGCGCCATTCACAAATTTATGAAACGCAATACAAATTGACATCTCCGGAATAGAGAAAAAATTGCCGAAAAAATCCAACTTCCCAAACGATTTGAGTAATATCGATCCGATTAGCTTCGTAAATCGGATCGATCGGTTCCTTATATATCTGGGCAACATCGTAGTTGGCAACATAGTTGAGTTTGGGATTCGGCCGCGCTCTATCGCAAGATATAAAAAGCTATTGTAGAACCAAGGAATCCCAGGAATTCACTATTAGCTCTAACACGACCAATCCTCTTATTGTCTCACTGGGTCGTGATCGGAAAAAGGCTGTCCGTAAATATGTACGCGAGCCGGGCGTATTGGTGCGATCAATCCGTAAATCAAAAATGCAAGTTCCGCAGCATGTTCGTGGGACAAAGACGCCAGGCACTGAATTAATGCTTAAGTTGAATAACGGCAAACTTACGGCGGCGAAACAAAAAACAAGAGCGGTCCACTCGGAGGGACGACTCTTGCGAACTCACCGACACATTCGCACAACTTTTGCAGGCAGATAAGTTGCTGCAAATAAATCTGCTGGACGAGAGTCATCGTTCTGATGCATTAATTTCATTTGCATTTGTGAACCTACAGTAAAAACTGGGCGAAAAAAACGAACTATCTAAAAACAAATTTAAATCGTAAAAGAAATTAATTAAATTAAATATTGAATTTAATTCTGCAAAATTGAAACATTTGAAATTGAAATATCCGAAAAAGTTTCGAAAAGTTGATCAACTTAAAGTCCGCGATACTTCGAGTATATTTATCAGAATTTTTATTTCTGCATCGAACATGGAAAATGAAAACGGATGAAGTGCGGAAAGCCGATTTGTGCGAATAAAATTTTTTCCCCAGCATTATCGCGTTACAAGTGGGAGTCCAATTTTCCGTCTGACGAAGAAAAGAACGCCGACAGCCCATTTGTTCGCTCCGCTTACATGTTCGCGCGCTCTCCAAGATGTTAATACAGAGCGACGCAAGGCGCGCGAAATTAAACGCCCGTATCGATCACCCGTGAAAACCCACCAGCGGGATGTAAATAATCGTCATAATTTCGCAACTTCGGCAACGCGTGAAAATTCGGTGGAATTTCGCATTGCGCGGCGCGAGTGAAGGATGACGAATTTATTGGACGGAACGTGTACGTTGTCGAAAATGGTATTAGAGCGTAGAAATTCGTTTATGCGAACTTTTATTTGTCACGTATGAACTGCACCTGGGAATTTTACGTGCGAATTTCATGCATCGGGGATAAACTTCACACGTGACTGTCAAAGGCGAAACTTCGTGTTCGGCTTGCGAACTTCGCGTGTTGAAAAATTAATTGCGAAAAATAGAAACCGTCAGACAAAATCATGTAACGAGTTTACAGAGATATTCCGAAAAATATACAAACTATTGTAGTTTTTAGAGAAAACAATTTTTATACATTTTTCACTTTGGTGGATAATATTAAAATATAATTTGATTTTGATTTGGAAATATTTGCGAAGCAAAAGCCAAATAACAATTGGAACGATTTTTTCACGAAAAAAGTTTTTTCGGAAAACACTTCTTGTGTTTTTTATTCAAAACTGCCTTTCTTAAAGTCTTGCGTTTTTGCAGAGTAGAATTGCTCTTTTAAAAATATTGTTTTACCGAAAAAACTGGATGCCCAAAAAATTATGAATGGGCTACAAACGAATGCTATTTAAAAACGAAACGTTGTGCTTTCAAACACGTTATGCATGAAGATAACATCTCCCTGTATAATATTTCGCTTCTATACCCATCTGTTTAATTACAGGATATGCAAATAAAGGTTACTCAAAAACTGCATTCATTAAACCGGAAATAAAGCGATGACACCGTTCATATTTTCAATCTACGTTCTCCCCGGCCATTGCAAAAACGCTACCTTTGGTCCTAAAAATGTAAATGAACTTTCGCCCTTATCCCGGCTCGCAAAAAGTCTGACAAACGATCGAAATCGCAACAGTTTCCCGCCATTCCATCACTTTTTCGCAGTGTTTTCCGAGAGACAATTCCCCGCGGCTTATTTTTCACGCGAACTTCGCGCACTTCATTCTTCGCAATCTCTCCTCGCCATTAAGCAAACTCGGGCCTTCACTCAGGAGCCTTAAACCGCTATAATTGAATGCCCCGACGGCGCGGCGGCTGCTGAAAAAAATCCTTCCCTTTGATTGATCGATACGCCATCAAAAGGAGAGCTCGGCGCGAAATTATAATGTAAAGACTTTTAATCGCGCGGATAACGATCGCCCCAGACGTGCTTATTACCGACAATAACCGACGAAACCAGTCGGGTCACGCGATTTTGGCGTGGCCAAAACCGCGGAAAAGCGGCCGAACACCGCCTCGGTTTATACCGCGTAACGAGAAAACTTTCTGCGCGGCGCTTCCGGTCGCGCGTCCGAATCAACCCGTTAAGGGTGTTATGGAAAATGATGTTGTTTAGAGAAAATAGCTGTTTTATAGTGTTGGAAGTAGATATGCCGAACGGAAAAAATATATTTGCAAGATATATTGAAATATATATAGAAATCTGCTATAACAAAGAATTTATATATTAATATATTTTGGTTATATTCACCACATAGAAAGAAATTAATATATACGGAATGCTTTTAATTGCCTCGAAATGCCAAAAAACGCGAAATGCCAAAAAAAGCTATGTAACATTACATTAAAATTTACCACAATTTTACAACAAAGTACCGTTTAAAAATGTAACAATATTCACTGTAAAATTGCAGTGCTTACTCTAAAGTTATAGTTAACACTCAAACACAGTAATTTTCCGATCAAATTTACTTGAATATTACAAATTGTTCTCAGAGTGTAGTGTCACCTAAATACCGTAACACAACCCAAGTTGCGCAGAAATGTCTCTTTTTGCTGGGTCGAAATTAAATACACGCTTCGAGCGGATTGGTGGTTGCAACAAGTTGCGAAAAACTGGACGATTTTCCGAGCCGCGACGTCCGAATCGGCCAGCCGATTGATTAATGAGACGTGCCTGACGAGTTTACTTTAATCGCGCTGGTTTCGGGGGGTCGCGTGATTAGAACCACCGCGTAGTTTGAGTGAAAATGTAACGCCGAGGAACGATTTGTTCGGGGTAAGTTATTATGTGTTAGATATGTGCAATTACGGTAATTATTGTTATTTTCGCAGGTAATGACGTTTCGAGTATGTAATTAAGTTTTATGAATCGATGATCACGGGTAATCGACGATGGTTGGTGATTGATGTGAGTTTTTGCGGAGGATGCGATTTATGTGGCATCATTTGAGGCGAATGAGACTGAATTGAAAAGCTATTTGGGTTAGTTGTGCTGGAAAGATTTTTAATAGAAAATAATAAATTAAAGATTATAGATGGTAAAATTGGAGAGACATAATTGTAATGTTATTGCAGGTCTGTATATCATTTCGTGTGATTTTGCATAAAAATATGGTAATATAGATATTAATTAATTTTAAGCTTTTTAAGGAGAATACTCATGTAGTGAAGTTTTTATATTATTTTTAATATTGTAAAGAGGACTAATTTTCATATTTTAACCTAAAATTGTAAGATTTGAAGTGTGGAATGTTTTTATAGAAATTAGGGATAAGTTATAAACCCAATTAGGTCTTTAAGAGAAATGGAGGCATTTACATTATCGTTTGAACATGATTGTGGTAAATGAAGTTGGACTTGGATAGTATTAGAGGTCGATTCGGTGCGGCGTATTGTGGTTTATGTGTGATCGATTAAAGTTAGAGTAGGAATAAATGGGGTAATTGTGACACCTTGGGTTGAGTATCGTACTTTAATAAGTGCATTAATATAAGTTCTAGAGAAACAAAGAAATTGTACTATTTAGTGATTATTTATATCATACCTAAAAGCTGTTAGAATATTTTAATTACTTTTCGTCTGTTTCGTAAAAATGGTTTCCTTCAGACATTTTTTCGAGTTTTTATAATAGCTTTTATGCCATCAGTAGTAAAAAATAATTTACTTCCGACAATTTTTGATGAATTGAAAACGTAATTCTGTAATATATGATATCAGACAAATATGAAATAGTGCAAATTAGTTATGTTTTTCACTTCAAATATATTTATAGGGTTGGTACTTTTTGGAAAATAAATAAACCATTTATTAGATTGTAACATTTGTTTATTTCGTAAAATAAGCGCTGATACATAAATAACAATGAGTACTTAATACACAGCACTATAATCATATCATATCAACAAATCAACAAATCTATCAATAAATATTTGTGAGAAACATTTTATCATCTCAGGGCTTATAATTAGAGATCTTGTCGAAAACTGTACTGTTCAATTAACCAGAAAAAAATGCTATCGAAAGAATAAGGTAAGAACTGTTTAGCGCAAATGAAAAACATGCTGTGTAGAATATTAGACAAGAACTTAATTTGACGTATAAGCATTCGATCAACGACTGAAAAAAATTTCAAATCATTTCAAACTGAATTTATTGGAAGTTAAAACCAGATAAAACCAGCAATTGATATTATATTAATACTTGATTCACGATGAAAATCAATAGAACCAGTTAATGTGATATAGATTTGATAAACTTTAGTTGCTATAATATAGAATACTGTGGTGGAAATAATAACTGAGATAAATCTGAACATCGATTCAATTCAAAGAAATGATATAAACATCACACATTATTATTATTTCTATAATAAATTCTACTGTCTGCATTCTGCTTGGAAAGTTGAAAAATATTGATAATAATATATTTTAAAGAATTATAACTCGACTATAATTCTTAAATATACGATTATATTATGTTTCAACGATGTAAGAATAAGTGTTTTACGATTAAAACGTTTTTGCATTGAATTTTAAAACACTTTATACTGATTTAAAAGTCTCCATATTATATCTTTTGCAAAACAGTTAAAGTGTTTTAATTCAAACTCATTTCATAAAATGCGTTGTATTTGAAAAATCTGAGTTTGTAAAGTACAAGCGTTTTGTATTAAAACACTCATAAAGAGTAGTTTTGCAGTGAATAGTCTATAAATATATACCACAGTTTTGAAAAATCAGTGTAGAATCAATGTTGTATTATTCAGATGTTAAAAAAATATCCCAGTTTAAGCTTTTTACTCACAGAAAAAAAAAGTTTAATATCACTTCTTATATCTTGTAATAGGAAAAATAACTAAGTAATCAATTTTACGGTATTGGAAATCTTCAATAATCCCTATAACCAATTTTTATGACCAATCAATGAAAAATTACTCTACAAAATATTTCAAAAACTATTTTTCAAAATTGTGAGAACTCATCACTTATAATTTTTAATTTTTCAATTAAAACATCCAATTAAGTATACAATCACACACATTTCATTCAAAAACTTATCTTTTCCAAATTTTTGGTCACAATAATTTCCCATTTAAAACACAGTCCCTTCCCCTCAAATCCCAACTCCCCCCGAAAGTAAGTAATCCGAAACCCTTTTATTGGAAATTCAAACCTCTTCGAAACCCTTCCAATTTACTTAATTCCCCACCCCTCACCCTTAAAACTCTCCCAAATACCATACAAACTTCACACTGAAACACCTGGTTTCCGCAACTCTAATCAAAAAAATTCCCATTTTACCGCAAAATGCCCACTCAACCCTCCCACTTTAAATCGCTTTCTCTCTTTTTCTTTTCAGTTCTTTTTATGTACAAAATCACATCGATTTCGACAAAATATTTGCCGAATATATTTTACATGTATATTTTGCGAATATACCCCAATAGACAAGATTTTTTTAAACGATTAACATAAAGCTTGCATGAATTTACTTCCGCATTAAAATTAAGAATTTACATGAATTACTGTCTACATTTAGTGCCTATATCTGCATTTACACATTTTCCTAAACTCTATTATATTACAAATTATGTAAACCATTAATGAGGCTAATTACAGAATTATTCCCCAATTATTTATGTCTAATGTTTATAATTCCCTTTTTTTAGTGACTCAAAACTACATTCGATATAACATATCAAAATATCGTAACAATATAAAATTGAATTATATAATTTACCAATTTATGAGAGCGATCAAAATGAAGTAAGACCCAAATGAATAGAAATCACCCTATAAACGATATAAATTCTTCATAATGCGGAAGTAGCTTAACCCATTTCATAAAAAAACTCTTTCACACAAGCTTTATGCAAAATGCACTGCAAAAAATGAGTGCCACAAACTGACCCTCTAAAAAATCAATAAACAGAATTAAAAAGTTATTCAAACATAACTTCTGTCGCTTCTTATTTTTCTCGATTCACTTTTTCCAATTACTATTTTATAGGGTAACTGTTAGATTTTTTCCACCCGGGATTCCCCCGGTTCTCCGGCCGATCAGTAATAATCCTCGTCGCTGCCGTCGCCGTCTGACGTGTACGAGCTGTGGGACTCGTACGAGCCGCCGTCGTCGCCATCCGAGGAGTAGCTCTCGCTGTAGCCTTCGTTCGCCGAGTGATCGTAACTTCCGTCGCCGTCGCCGTAATGAGCGTAGCCCTCACCCCCGTCGTCCGTGTAGCCGGCGTGGTCCCCGTCCTCCGAGTAATAAGATCCCGCGTACGTCCCTGAAACAGTTCATCTCTCATGCATCTCGACGCAATTTGTCCGCGTCGCGCGTTCAAATTAAATTTCGAATTTCGCGCCGCGCGTTTCGAATCAATCGTCGAAAGTCGCCGTCCTACGTGTGACAAATGTTTTTTAAATGGGCTGTTCTCAAAAATGCATCCGCGAAATTAATCAAGGAAATGACTTAAGAAAACTTACTCGAGTGAGAATTGTGAAATGCAATTTGTGAATGTAAAGTTTGAATGTAAAATTTGAATGAATGTACAATTTTAGTAATCTTACTGAATTTGTATTGAATAGTGGGAGCAGCGAAAAATCTCATTAAAAATTGATTCTGTGAGATTAACTAATTCAATGCATATTTTAGTATAAAATGAATAAAGTAATTAAGGAATGAAAATTTTATTTTGAAAGAGAAAATTTATAATCTCTTTGCAGGGTTTTCATGATTAAAATCTTGATATTAAAGAAAAATATCATTTTTTTAAAGAAAAAATTTAGAAGTCAGAAGTATTTCTGACTTCTAAATTAATTTGATTCACAAAAAAGATAAAGATTAGTTTCTATATTTAATAAATCATTTCAAGTGTAAACTTGGTATAAAAACTTTGATTCAAATTTAAAAACAAAAAATCTGATGTAAATCAAATCAATCGATCATTTGATATTTTTAAACCCAATCTTTTACACCCACAACCCATTAATTGAAAACGTAGTAAAATGTAATAAGTATTTTTCCCCGAAAAATCATCAATAATAATTGTCAATTAATCGCCGACTAAAAAGAGCGATGACTTTTTTTATTGATCGATGATCGGCTGGTATTTGTCACGTAATTGACGCTCGCGCGTCTTAATTAAGGGCGCATTTGCGAAATCATCATCGCCGAAATGCAGCGCTCCGACGTGCGAGCAAAATTGATGCACACGCGCGAATAATCCGTATTGTTTTACCAATAAGCCGACATTTTATCCACTAACGATCAATTATTATTTGCAGATGGGTGTCAATTATTTGAATTTCATTAGCGGGAGGGGATTTGCTCGCGCATTTTTGCCGCCGACGACTGCGGTATTAATTAAATTTAATGACCTTTTCGGAGTGGCATTATACTACATGTGCATTGGCTCGGCGAACGGAGCCCGCTTTTTCACGAACGATTCGTTAATCGATAAGGATGATATAGTAGGTGGCGAACGTTTTTTCTCTCGGGATGATCAATTGACGAGTGATGACGAGTCGGAAAAATGACAATTGATCGAAAAAGCGACGTCGCGGCGTACTTTGATATTAACTAACAAATTTGCAGGGAAATTAGCGCGCGCGTATTTCGCTAATTATTTAATTTGGGAACGAAGTTTTGCATTAAATATGAAGAAGCGGCCGAATTCCACGAGTTTTTATTCGTTCGACGAACAAAATTCCCGACAGAAGAGTCGCATAATGTTATAATCCGCACAAAAGAATGTAATTAGTGGAAATACTTGCATTAATCAACGAGTGGGGCCCGTTGCTTCCGACATGCAAGTTCGTACATTATTTAATTAACTGATGGAAAAAAGCGGACGAATGCGAGACTTCGCCGAAAAGTTCGTCGATGACTCGGTTCGGAATTTTGAAGTCGAGTTTTTTGCCCTAATTGCGATTGGTGTAAAACGATTCGCGGTAATATTTTATCTGACGTGCTGGGAAAATATTCGTTTGGAAATAAGTGTTAATTTAGCATCACAAGAATATTATAGTTCAGCTTCAGTTTCTAAAATAAGTATTACCGTGAAAGTTTATCAACTGCAGTTATTGTTAAATAATCCCGAAACATTCCCATAAAAAGATACTTCAATTTGCCCGACTCCACAAATATTCTCTACACAATTCTCAAAGTTTATATAAACTTCTTCCGCAAACATGCTAAGAATATTTTTGGAGTCGGACATCTAAATATTTCGTAAGCTTATCCTGAGAACAGATCAAGGAATAGTTTCAGTTATTCGAGTGTTTGCATATAAAATTAGACTTTTGGTATTGGTTTTTTTAGAACTTAGGTAGTGTTCCCGCTAGAAAATAACGTATAATATATGTTTAGTATGCATATAATAGATATTTGTTCAGTCAGAGATTAGATATCAATTGTGATTGTAAAATTAATTTCTTTTTACTGTCAGTTCCTATATATAATCGTTAAAAATAACTTATAAAATCCATTAATGTTAAATAAAGTGAAAGAAATAATAAATAAATCTATAAATAATAATAAATAATAATAATAAAGATTCTCAAATTTTTTAATGTTAGTAAAAATGTGTTGCGCACTCAAAAAACTGTCTGGTAATCTAAAATCTTTGGTCAAATCAACAGTTTTCCGCCTTTTTTCAGCAAAGGCGGAAAAGAACTACTTTGCGCCCGATATACAGGCAAGAAAATGTTCACTTTTTTGCAGGTGGGTCAAAATAAACTTTTTGTCCAACCTGCACAAATAATGAACTTTTTCATACCTGTACATCAGGTGCCAACTGGTTCTTTTCCACCCTCGGGTGCAAAATGTTAATTTTGCAATCCAGTGCGAATGTTAAACCTCTCAAGTTGAAAAAGTCGAGAAATGAAAGAGTCGGGAGATAAAACAAAAAACGTTCCTCGGGCAGAAAAAACTTACTTTCCACCCCTGGTATGAAATACTCCATTTCCGCCATACCCCCAAAAAATCACCCAAAGCGAACCGTTTGCCGTCCGACCCCTAATCAATCCGCCGCGTTAATGAGCGCAAATCAGCCGATCGATCGGCGTTCGAACCCGTCGCTAATCAAAGCCGCGTAATTGAACTGTTGGCCCAATTACAGCCCGCGCGGTTCCGGCGCAAAAAGCCGGCGCGCCGTTAAACGCGATTCGTCAAAGGCCTTTTGCGGGCGCTTTTCACCGGGCATCCGTCGTGCGACACAATGCACATGAAAGCCCGTTTCTTGTCGGACCGTGCGGACCGCGCGTCGTACCAGCCCCTTCGTGGTCGGCGTGCTTGCTTTTGTGGCGGCGCGCGTCCTTGCTCTGCGCGTCTTCGCCGCGGGCACGCCCGAAGGCCTCGTGCTCCTCGAAGCCGTAATTGTCGCCGTTGCGCCGGTGGAACGCGTCGTGGGTCTTGTATCCGCTGTTCCCTTTGCTGTGTGTCTGTTTTTCGTAGCCCTTCTCGCCGTCCGCGTCGCTGCCGTACGTCCTGTAATAAACGCCCGAGTCGGATTTTCCTGCAAAGACAACGGATATTACCACCGAGCGCTGCAATTTAAGCCCACCTACGTTCGCCGTGTTATTACACGCGTGCTTACTTTATTGCGTTTTTATATTAAACAGTAACGGTGCGGTAAATAACCGGCCATGCGAGATCGGACATTGGGGAAAGGTAATTGTTTATGGAGAGGTTATTAAGTGAGAAGGATTGGGGTGGGATGGTACCCTGGGGAGGAGAGCGGTTTTGGGAAGATTTTTACAGTTTATCTGGATCTTTACAGTTTATCTGTTTCCATTCCACACTCTAAAAACAATCCTCTCATAATTAGAAGATTATTCTTATAATTAGAAGAATACTCTTCTGATAAGAGGAATTTCTTATTATGAGCGGAATCTTCTTAGCGATAAAGGATTTTCTAACAATTTTTTTCAGTGCAGTTTCTGGACCAAATTTTTAATTGGGGAAGTGTTGCCATCCTGCCTCTCAGATACCATACATCTTTTTCACTGTTTTATTTTTTTTTTTTTTTATACTTCTATATACTTTTTATATATTTGTATATACTCTAAACCATAACCAGCCAAGAATTCCTAGTTTTGTACCCCAATTGCAAGTCGACGCATTTTTAAGCAAAGCCCCGCCAGGTATACTAGGCGGGTATACCTAAAAGCAACAGCGCCCCCTTTTACAATTTATTCGAATGTGGTTTTGTCCCGCGATCAGCAGTCCCCGGCGACGTATCGAGGGGACGGTCGTCGGCAAATTGTACATTTCCGCAACTCGTAACGACGCTCGGAGAATGACAAAAATGCGCCTAAGTGCTCGCATTTATGCACATGCGGCGCACTTGTAGACAATTCCAGGACAAGACAGCCCCCGCGCGATGCCACTCGCGGTTATACGCTTTAATTATGCCGTTCGGCTTATTCGAGACGTTCCTCAAGTCAAGAGTCAATTCAGTCTGCCGGTTTTTTTAACTCCATTGCGCAGTTCCCTCCTACGAACACACTCTTAAAAATATTCCATTTGATTGAAAAAGTCTAAAAAAAAGTTTTTATTCTAAAGCATACGTTAGTAAATTAAAAAATAAACTTTTTATATAAAAACTTTCTTGAAGGAAAATAATTTTCGTGTATATTCAAAAGATATTGTTTTAGTTTACAAATGTTTGTTTTGAATAATTAAATTTAGGGTGGAATCTTTGGAAAATTAAGGTAGAATGTCACTGCAATCTAAAGACAATCTAGTTGCTAAATATTAAGTTATGGTTACTGCCATAGTAGTTAGTAACCAGAAAACAACGAAATATAGTAATAGCTTGGTGTAGTCGTATTTCGAAAAAAAGTGTTTAAAATTTCCCCATATTAATTCCTATGAAAACATTTAAAACGCGTCTAAATATTCAAAATCGACTACACCAAACTTGAAAACAAAACACTTATTTGTACAGTGTACCACGTGTGCAAAACCAGTCGCAAAATAAGCAAACAAGAAACATTGTACAAATCTTTGATTATAATATTTTTATTTCAATTAATTTAATCTCATTTATTATGACTAATTTCACTTATTACGTTTTTCCATAACAAATATTTTCTGTAAAATTCAAATTTTATTATAATTTTACAATAACTTTAATTTGCTAAAAACCGAGTAGCTTTAGTTTGAATTTTACAGTAAAACTTTAACTGTACACTATAACCAGAAACTCACATTTTACCGCGAATGCATTTTCAACCAATATCCTTTTTCAATGATTTTACAAATTCTCGTTGCCAAATCGTTAAAAGCAACTTTTTGCATTCAAAACGACACTATTCCCACGAGAAAGATATTTTTAAGAGTGCACACACACTCTCGACATCTCTCCGCCGAAATCGGCCCGTTATATTTGTTTCGTTAAAGAGAAATAAAAAACGATTCGACAATTCGCCTCCTGTTCCATCGACAAAAACTCGCCTCCTTTTTACCCGTTTGCGCACATGTAAACACATTTTCTTCCGCGTTTTACCCGAAAAGCCCACGTTTATTCGCTTATAAGTCTTTAGGCGAGATAACGTCGGCAGTCGCGGAACAATCCGCGCTCGTGTTTTGACGAATTAAAAAACTTTTGATGCGCGCCGCTGTCTCGACGTAGTTGCGGAATTGCTTTGAAAATGTTAACCTTTCGACAAACGCGCGCCGTTTATTTCGCGCACAAGCAAAAACGAGCACAATGCAATCGTTCAAACGAAAATAAATATGCACGAAAATGCGCGCTGATTAAAATGTTATCGCGCAAAATCAAAGGGGACAAAGCACACGCGCAACACGCTGCCTTGCATAATGTCTTTTGTTCTGCTTATTGTGCAGTTTGTAATGCACGTACCGACGTCATCGACGTTATGTTTTGCCCGATTTCACGACGAGAAAGACGTTTATAAATATCGTGTATGCGAGGGGTGAGTTATCATTCATTAGTGAATGTGAACTGAAAGATGAGCATACTTTTTTGCCGGAAAATATTATGGGATATGTATATTCTTTTATTATGAAAATAAAATCGTTGGATTTGTTAGAACAATCTTAAAATCAAAGTAAAAATGATACATTTTACATTTTAAACATATTAAACATACACTAATAGACAAATGTCCTAAGCCCTGTGGATTCGACGCTGAATCTACGTTCATTCCCCGTATTTATTCATCCACGTACAATCCACGTGGATTCTATGTTTT
>JABFPB010001086.1:0-28056 GCA_022817645.1 Ceratoteleas bidentatus | reverse complement strand
CCATAATACGTTTATATTTACATCACAAAAATTATATAAAACATGAAAACCCCGAAGAAAATGTCAAAGGACCCCGCACTTTTCTTATAGAAATCCGGTTTCGGTTAAATTGGCTCATTTTTTGAAATTTTGTTCATTTTAAATATCAATAAATGAGCCAATTGAACCGAAACCGGATTTCTATAAGAAAGGTGCAGGGTCCTTTAAAATGTTGATAGATAATTTTGTGATATAAGTTAGAGTAATTCAACTTTTAATTTATATTTTTTAAATCAATTCTTTGACTTATACAAGAAAATATAATACGCCGAATTGTTAATATCTCGACAAACAAATTTGGATAGAAATGAATAGAAAAGAATTGAATTTTCAGACAAATTTCACATTAATATGCAACTGGAACTGGAAAGAATTGAAAAATAATCATGTTTGTATGTTTGAACTCAGATATCGGTATTAAACAAAAACGAATTTATTCTCCATTCCATTCTACTCTGGTCTATTGCAGTGATTTATCGATGTATTTAATTTCAAATTTTTAATTCTTGAAAATTAATTCGTTTTTAGTCAAAATTAATTGTTTAAACAATTGCTATAAACAAAAAAAACATGCGTATTTTTTTTCACTTGTGCTACGAACTACGTAGTCAGCTTGCCGTTTTTTCCTTTACTCTGAACTTGGGCAGAACGGACGTTTTGAATTCCATTTGTTTACACGTGATTTTGCAATAAACAATGGTCCAAAATGCGAACCAAATTACGTATCCCATAATAATTTAATCTCCTGAGTCGATTGGCGTCCTCTAATTGACGGAATTCCATATAGCAATTGTTTATAGCAATTGTTTAAACAATCATTGTCTAAACAATTAGCTTGGCTGCAAATAGGCTGGATTTTGCTTGGGCCTTAATGGGTTAATTCCAATCAAATAAATGGTTTGAATTTGGTGATAATTAGAATTAAAACATAGACATTCATTCGACTGCTTTGGCATTCAAAGTAGTTTAATTGAATTCCAAGGGATATCCACCGAACCTCAAAAAATAAATTTTTGTTTTAATACGTTTCAAAATAATTACATATTTGTCTTTCCCAATGTAATTCCCAATTCGCTTTCAAACCTACGTGTTCTTTTCCTACATACCAATTTCACTTTCTATACATAGCTTAAAACTGCAAACTTCCCATACGTCTTCAAAATCAAAGAAGCAAAAAAGCCGACTTTTTGTCTCAAAACGGTCGGTGAAACGGATGCAACTGCGAAAAGTTGGCGCGAAAGTTTAGTGACACTAAAATAAAAGCCACACGATGCTTAGCTCGCACTTCAAGATTAGGAGCGGCGCCGTGGGCGATATCGGGCAACCCCATAAGGCTGCTTTCTTCGTTAGCGGTTTTCGACGAATGAAGTGCCGGGGAGTTAGCTAATTGGTTGAACGCTCCGGGCGACTGCTCTCCGAATGCACCAGATACGCCGTTTCCATCTTTTTCTCCAACTCCCCGGTTCCCCGCCTCGCTCGAGCAAAAACGACCGCGGTGTCTCGAGCAATTAGACAGATTTGCGAGATAGACGTTGTCTAGAGAAGGAACAGACTTTTCCCGCACCAAGTTCTCGTGTTTTCAATTTTTCAAATTAGATTTGCCAAACTATTTTCGTTATACGCAAATCTAATGCCGAAACTTGCATCAAAACTAAAAATAGTCGCGTCGTAATTGCAGAATCCGATATTAGTGAAATTCGATTGCACTTTATTCGTCTACAATTTCAACGCGATTCCACGAGTAAATAAATTATGAATATTGTATGACGACTGTATAAATGCATTAATGTCGGTTAATAATTCCAAGGCAGTAATAGAACGTAATTTTGTTTGGCAAAATTGAAAGTCGATTAATACAGTTTTAACCTTTTTTATGCAATTGCCAGCATAAGTTCTGTAATAAAAACCCAAGTTCAAAGATGAAATTATGAAATTATTATAGGTTGTTTTCTCGTAAAGGTTTCGTGTTACACGAATGTTATGAATTTTGCAAAGCCGGTCAATTTAAGAGGAACTCAAAGTCCTTGATATAAAGCAAAGCAGTCTGAGTGACGAAAATGAAGTTTTCATCAGCCGTTAAGTCGAAGGCTTTTACCAGCTGAAAAGGTGTGATCGTCCCTCGATAATGTAGGATTTCATTATCCCAACGCATTATCTATATTGAAGGAATTGATTATTTAGAACCATTTTGGTATCTAAATAAGATAACTCGAACTGAATGTTTCTTTAATTTCCAGGTAACATTTCAAATTCAATACATCATCCTCACTCAGCCTTTCAACCTTGCAATATATCCCGGATAGTTATGTTCATGCAGACCAGTATGTCGATGTACCTTGTAGATTAATATTTAGGTCGATCCAAAATCGCAACACTGCATGTTAGCCTCGCAGAATTGTGCCTAAAACAACAGTTTGAAATCAGCTATAGATGCAGCTATAGTTAGTTCATACAGGATCCAGCTATCTTCTCCTTTGTGTCATATTTGTTACATGTACCCCCTAATCAACCCGATATTTCCAATAAACTGCAATAAACTGCAATAAAACAATTAATAAACTTTTAATAAACTCCAATAAAACAAATAAACTGCAATAAAAAGAATCACCTTAATTATACCAGCAAAAAGGGAAATAAAACCCTCTCACCTGAATGCTCTATGAAAGTTTTATTCCAAAAATATCCCTTTCACAAAGTCCACTCTACAGGCTCCAGATATTCCAAGCTCTAACTTAAGTACACAACAACTTACCAAACAATATCTGAACACAAAATTTTCCACATTGCTTCATATCACATTTTCAACCGGTGTATCACAGAAACTAAAAAATCCCCTAACTCAAATTTTCACAAAACATAACCGGTATCCAATTGCCAAGACTAAATCGGAATGTATTATCTCAAACAATCTATTTTCCAACCAAACCAAAGTTCCCCTTCTCGCAAAGGAACTGTACTTTTATCACAACTAAAACAGCGTTCTCTTAAGTTTGTACTTTAAGCAATGCGAAATGAGTATTATAATTGGAAAAGTGTCTTCGGAACTCTAAACAGCCTTGACGCCCTTTTCCATGCCGCGCTGCATCATTTGGCCCTTTTGCGGGGAATGCATGTATTGGTCCCTGGGGTTTTGCGTGCTTTGCACAGTAACGCCATCTCGGACCGCCGGCTGACCGGTCTGCTGAATCCGGATCAACCGCTCGTCGGGTTTGAGCTGCTCTTTGCGCGGTGCGGTTATGGTCAAAACGCCATCCGAAGAAAGTTGCGACGACAGCTGATCTGCGTCGCATTGCTCAGGAATGAAATACTTCCGGACGAACTGTCTTGAAATCCAACCATGATCGTCCTGCTTTTCTTCATGTTTGCCCTCGACGATCACATTCTTTCCAGCCACCTGAAATTATGAGTTTGGAATTAAAAATTAAATATTGTTTAAGAAGAATTAAAAATGTTAATACCTATAAACTATTTAGATAAGTTCAAATAATTTTGTGTTAAAGTTAATTTCAAAATAAATATTGTGAATGATTGATTTGAGAAGTAATGACTGAAGGCAATAATTAAAATGTAGAAACCCATAATTTTATTAGTGGTAATTTATTAGTAACTATTTTAAAGAGGATTACATATTTTAAATTAGTTTCATAATTTATGAAATGGAATCGATAAGAAGTGTCACAGATGATGTTAATAAGGATAATGATATGGGAGAGAGACAAATGCAGGCTTTGGGCGTTACTTTATCCTCTTTGCGGTATTAATGTGATATCATAAATGTGTCTTTTGTGACGCACCGTGAGCCATGAAATATACGTAAGAATTTAGTAATGAATGAAATGTAGACACTTAATACATTTGTATGAAGTTGAAATTTCAGAGGATTGTGTTTCAGACTATACTTATTTGAGACAAAGGATTTATAATGGAGTGAGCTTGAGATCGTGGCGGAACGTGTTAATATTGAAATGCCTCTTTGGAACGAGATAAAGTTTGACGGCTTTATAATGATAATTGTTGGTTACCAGTGGATTTTGCCTGGAGTCTAAAGTTTTTCTGAAGATATGTTATGTTGTAACTGTGCCTTATTTCCGTTAGTTTGTTATGGCTTGAATTAAGCGTGTTAAAGTAAAATAATGAAGCTAAATTTTGAAAGTATTTATGAAAAGATGAAGTTTTTCTGTTTCATTACAATCCCAATGATTTATAGAGGCAAATTTTGAGATCTCATGTTATTTTATACTATTTTTTATAATTTTTTAATTCATCTCATGTAATGTAATGTTTATAATATGTAGGTATACCAGGAAATTCATTTCAAAAACAATAAAACGTAATAAGTACACTATCAATTAAGCTAATTACAGAGGCTATGTAAAATATTATGAACATTGAATGTCAGTTGTAACTATTTTTAGAATTAACTCTCTGCTATTTTACTAAAAAGTTAGTTTTCAATGCCCATTGAAATTTAAATTTGAGTTTGCTGGAATATTAATATGTGGCCTTTGACAACAGCTAGGTCAGTAAAACTCATAGTAAATGATCCATATAAGATCCACTTATTCATGTTTCATATACACTAAAATACTTAATTTGAAATTCAATAACATTGTCAATTTAATTGTAAATTTCGGGTCATATACTTGACTTGACTGAAATTGATTAAGTTTATATTCAATTTCTATTTTATCATATTGGTAATTAATAATCGAATCAATAAAAATAGAAGAAACATAATATAAAGCAGACATAACAAATTAATTTTTGGTCCATTCATCATTTGAATGGTCCAAACATGAAATTCTTCTAGATCTTTAAAAATACACTTATCTACAGTTATTACTGGAAGCTACAGAAATATTTAAAACTCTGCTATCTTTCAATAAAAAAGATGAATTTTTCATGATTCACAGAACTTTGAAACTTAATATGAATGTGACCGATTAAAGAATTGCTTTAAAGTATTTAAAACTTTTTGGCACTTTTTTACAACTGCAAATTGATGAATTAATCAAACTCAACTGCATGATCAGTTTTTATTTTAAAATTAATTTTCTCCCAAAATTAACATTACAGTTATTAATTATTTTTATGCAGAAAATTCATCTTTTACTTACAGTGTACCAATTTTTTTTGTAAAAAAATTAGTTACTATATAAAGATAATAAAAGGATGAAATTATTTCTTCTATTATTTATTTACTCATACATTTTTATTCATAAACCAATGCATTCCTTCTTTATAAACAATTATATATTACACTTTACATTTTTAAATTGTTCTTCATCAAGTTTCAGCTCTTATTACAACATAAAAACTGACCTTTCTCAACTCAAAACAAACTCTTACATCCCAAAACAAACCTCATCTTCCTCAACGAAAACTTGGTTTTCCTCTGAACACAAACATTTTTTACTTCAAAAATGCCTCAAAGAAACAATAAAAACAAATATTTTAATCATTCAATTTACTTTTAAATTTTGCTAACTAAACAACTCCTGTAAATGATAAACTCCATTATCTTTATCCAGTTCATTAACCAAAAAACGAATAACTATTTTTTAGTATCTTCATCTTCTACATAAAACCCTCATTTTCAATTTTTCCTTCGCCTAAATTCGCATTCCAGTTATTCGTTTTCAGGTTAAAATTCGCTGTGCAAATTAACTTCAAATTAGAATACATATACATACCTTCACCGTAATCTCATTTGGCGCGAACTGCTGCACATCCAGGTTCACCTGGAACTTATCCTTTTTCGCATGAACCGTCGACACACCAGACCCCTGCTGCGCCAGGCGCAAACTTTTGTCATACGGATGGCGACGTTGATGCAGCATTCGCCTCGGGTTTCGGATCATCAAGCTGGTTTGGTCGAGGAGATCGTCGTGCGATAAAGGCACGCCGAAGTGTTGATCGTAAACGTGGTGCGGACTCTCAAGTTCCTCCCACCAGTTGGAGAAGATCATCGGGACCAGCGACATGATTTTTGTAAAGTAATTCTGTCAACAATTGACTTGAAAGTTTTGCAGAAACTGCGCACTGGGTTGCTCTCAGCTGTTCGCGTGTTTGCAATATGTCGGCCGCGCAGGTGTTATATATAGACTTGCGCCGGCCGGTGCAGCGTGACGTCACGGCTGGGACAGAGGAGAGGGGAGGAACCTAAACAAAGGTGTCGTCTTTCTAGAATAGCCGAGAGTTTTTTAGAAGAGTCGAGACGTGTCGAGAACATGATCTGCCAAGGCCGGGCGACGGCTAGAAAAATCAGGGATTTGCATTGTTTGTGTTTTGAAGGTGATCTGAAGGTTGAGAATGAATGCGTTGGAAAGGGTTTGGAGGACGGTTGCAAATAGGATGGGCGTTTGCGGAAGCTTGGAGGTTTTGCGTGGAAGAAAATTGAATGAATTTGCAAATCAAAATAAAAGGATGCAAAAGATTGCAATTTTTGAAAAGTGCGATATGATTTTTTCACCAAGTTGTAAAAGTAAGGTCTATAAGGGTTTTGTAATCTCATTATAAATCTGTCGAAAGTATTCTATTTTTATAGTTTCTTCAAAATGATAAAAAAAGTCTAAAAATTATTTTAAATAATCATAATTCTAAAAATATTTATAATTCTTTTAGAAAAAAATTACACAATTTAATGTGTTTTTGAAATAATTCTTGAAGGACTGAATTAGTTGCAAAATATCTACAACTGATATGAACAACACAAATATTTAATAAAATTTTACAAATAACTTTGAAGGGTTAGATTATTTTTGAAATATTTACAATTGGTATTCTAGAAAAAAAAATGCAAACATTAAATATACTTCTATAAATACATCTGAATGATTCAAGTCGTCGCGAAATGTCTAGAATTAGTCTAGACATAGATGTGAAGGTAGTTGTATCCTAAAGGGCCGGATATTTAGGGCGCTAAGAAAAATATTCATATATCATTTTAACAATATTGCATTTTTAATAACTTCCATAACAGTTATCTTTTCTTGATATTGTATACATTTTTAATGTTAATTGTTATAAATAAATTAAAACAAAAATTCGTCAAAATGTGATATTTTCTTTGTAAACTTAATAAAAATAGAATCATTTACTTAAATTTAAAATATTTGTATACATGATTTGTTTCCTTTCAACATATGTCAGAAAAAATAATTGTCCATAATCGCTTAAGATTTATTTAAACGATTATTCATTATTTTAAAAAATAGCGTGTTAATCAATCGTGAGAATTTGTTGATAAAAAATAATGAAAAATTGTTCATGTTAGTCTCGTGAAATGCAACAGTTTTCATCAACTTTCAATACCTAATATCCTACATAAGGTCAATATCCTGATTGGCAATGCCCCAATTACTGACCTACTTTCGATTATTTAAAGAAAATACTTAAAATTAAAACTTGTACTATACATTTCTTTGTTCTATTAACATTTTGTCATTTTTTCAACAGTTTTCTACCTTGTCAAACAAAATGACAAATCGTTTCATGTAAAATAAAAAAAAAATAAAAAATTATCCTTATTTGGACATTTAGTTTAGATGGTCAGTAATTCACCTTATTTGATAATCAAAGAATATTGAAAATACACGGTTAGTATATAAGTATATATCGTATAACAAAAGTTTAATTGTTTATAATTATAATTAGAATAAAAATAATTTGATCAATATTTGACGATTTTGACTTCAAGGTACAACTAACTTAAGGTTAAACAAAATTCGACGAATAATTTCAAAAACTCGTTTAGTTATCAAATTATCTATAATTAATAGTAAAAACATCTACAACAATTCAATTGATTACCACAAATATACTTTCGAATGATCGAACAACTCGCGAAAAATCTAGACTTAGTACAGAACTAAGTCCTAAAAATGAAGAAATTAAATGCTAAGAAATTAAAAGCTACAATTTGTTGAATGTTTAAACATAGTTCTCAAAATATTTACAATTTTTTAAGTCTACAAATAATAAATTAAGTTTATAAAATAATTGATCAGGTCGTGAAATATCTAGGATTCGTTCAGAAAAACAATAAGTAGAAGTTAATTTTAGAAATTTATAAACAATTTCGAATAATCAAATTGTTCTCAGTCGACAAATATCTACAAATGATGTAGACAAAAAATTACAAAAATTCAATATAACAGTTTTAAAAATAAGTTTGACTTGTTGGACAGTTCGCGAAATATCTAGACAATCCAGAAAAATTGAGTAACAATTGAATACAATTCTAATCAAAATCAGAACAAAAATACAATTTTTTTATTCTAACAACAAATATGCAATAAATTGTTATTAAAACACTTATAGTCTTTCCTTCACAAAAGTTATTAACATTTTTTTAACTTTTAATGAAGTTTGAAACACAATCTATTTATAAAATGATTTAAATGTTATCAAATATAGAATCCTTACATTCAATATCGAAAAAATTGTCTATTACAAGAAAAAAGTATGCATTGAATATTGCTGTATAAAGATGAATGCGAAAATAAGTTACCAAAAATTTGCAGAAAATTTTGGAACAATTATATTTCTTATCATATTTACTAACAGCTCCATATAAAAAAAAACAAAAAATATACAATTCGCAGAAATATTTTCAAACGATCATTCTCGAAAATCCTAGAAAAATGCTAAAAATCGCAGTTTTTCCATCTTTTAACAAAAAAACTAAACAATTTTTCCATTCGAGAATTTTCTAAAATGTGTAGCAACCGTAAAAATGATAAAAACAATTTCCAACAAATAAACAAAAGTCTCCAAATAAACAATCACCCACATTATCCCAAAATAGTTCTCCGATTTTCAATTGTTTCCACACTATTCAAACAAAAATATGCAATAAAACCCAACTGACTCATATTGCCACCACAACTCCACCCCAAAATCGCGAACAGTCCAATTTCCCTCTACAAACCCTTCAACCCCTGCAGCCACCCCCAATTCTTCCCCCTTTGCTTTCAAACACCATCCCAATCGAACGCCTCGAAAGCGCTAGATGTTCCAGAACAGTCAGGGCAGTGAGGGCGCTGACTCGAGCACCTATATATACCGCGTCAGTCGGCCCGAGCGGTCAATACAGATTCTGAATCGAGTAAAGAAGCATTCAACTGTTCCAAGCGAACCAAACGTTCTTCCGTTGTTTGCAAAACAACACCTGTGCTAAAGTTAACGAAAATGTCGCTGATTCCGCTGTTATTCTCCAACTGGTGGGAAGAGCTGGAGCACCCTCACCGCATCTCCGACCAGCATTTCGGTTTGGGACTTCATCCGAACCAGCTCCTAGTGGAACCTCGAACCTACAACTCCCTCTGGAATACTCGGCCTTACTATTCGCTCTACCACAGACCATGGGCCAACTTGCTGTCCGAAGCTGAAAAAGGCACTTCGACGGTCAAGGCGGACAAGGACAAATTCCAGGTTGTTCTTGACGTGCAGCAGTTCAAACCAGAGGAAATTGACGTTAAGGTAAGATTTTAATTTGAGACTTTTTTGTTTATTTTTGGAAGTTATTTTTAATTCAGAATCTTAGATCGTACTTTTTGCCAAGAAATGCATAATTATAGAAGATTTAATGTAATTTTTCCAAATATTAACCACTTTTGATCTAATTAAATAAAATTAAACATTTCTAAGTTCCAACTTTTTTTCTAAGATTGAAAATCTCTTTAGTGTTTTAATTTTTTTTTAATTTATAAATAATAATGTTTAAGAACTGTATTCTAAAACGGGTTATTTAATCTTTCAGGTTGTTGACAAATGTGTAGTCATCAATGCCAAACATGAGGAGCAGCGTGATGAACATGGCTGGATATCCCGTGAATTCACTCGCAAGTACCTAATCCCGGAACAATGCAACCTGGATGAAGTGACATCGAAATTGTCTTCGGATGGAGTGTTGACAGTCACCGCACCGAGAAAAGAAAAACCGCAAATCGCCAACGAGAAAGTCATCAAAATTGAACACACGGGAAAACCGGCTTTGAAGAACTCTGAACCGGCTGTGAACGGCAAAGAGGCTGAGAAGAAGTAGGGAGGTTCAAGGGATTTGGTTAAACCATGTCAAGTTCATTCCTTTGTGGTGAAAATATAGATCAAGCGTGTTAGTAAGCGATTCAGCATTCTCGAGGTTAAATTGATTAAGTGTATAGGCAATATACAAAGGAAGATATGTTTAAGTTTCAATCAACGTAAAATCACTGTTACTTGAACTTAAGTTTAGCACTCCTAAATGCGAATACAAACAGTTTTTTTTTGTTTCCGAATGTGATATTACAGAGAGACAGGACTGATTTTTTATTTTCAAGATGTATGGAATGGAGTGACATGTAATAGTTTAGACAGGATGATTGTATGACTGTAAGTTAATAGATGTCTGTCAAATAAATATTTAAAAATATATTTTGGAGTATTTATTTATTTATACCATTCCTCTTCTGATCGTATGAACATAAACATTCAGTTTTCGTTTATTTTTAGTTAACAAAAATAATTTGAGTTTTGGACAATCAGTTTTGGTAATTAGTATGATTTTTAAAGTCTGATCTTAAACCGACTAAATTTAGTAACATAAAAAACATTTATGTTTAACTTATATCTGCTTTCGTGAATGTTATATTCGATGTAAAATTTAACACAGAAAAAATAAATTCTCAATAATCTAGAAAGAATATATACATAACTCAGTACAACAGTGTTTAATTATACTGCAAGTTCTAACAAAAGTTAACAAATCGTTTCTAAACCGATATTCTCAAAGACAACTCGAATGAACCCTTTACATCCACGATTCCTCATTTTCCAAATATTACATACAGGACGCCAATTTACGTAATGAAATGTCGCTCAAATAATCGTGATCCATTGCGATGATCTTCAAACATTCGTTCAGAACAATAGTCTCATTTTGAACCGGTATCTCCATCAGACTCTTTTCGTTCAAAACAAAAAACTCTTCCCGGTGGTCTTCCGTCTCCGAACCATCATCCACAAATTGCAAAACATCCAGCTTTTCTTCACCCGAAAATTTTCCCACTCTTCTCGATAAAGTCTTCAACGATGGCAAAGGCAATTTTTGTCTCAAAAGTTCTCTGTACCCCATTTTTCCGCAAGCCTGTTTCAGTCTCATCGCCTTTTTTATCGTCTCATTGGACCACTTGTGAAACTTCTTGTATTTGTTCTTCAGAAATTTAATCTGGTCAGCATTGAAGATATTTTGCAAGAAAGCTGCATCGCCTCCCAGACTTTCCAATTTGCGGATCTTTGCCTTGGCCAGTCTAAGTTTCCTCCTCAGATTCAAACGAGTCATCCTGGATCTCTGCAGAGACACCTGGTATTGTTGGATCTGGGAACCCCGAACTTTCCTGGTGTTTATCACTTTGAAAGGGTGCATGTCAGCAGCTTCCTCACTGGTGTCGAACTCCATGTGGAAAGGTTCGGAAAACTCGTCTTTTTTAACAGAGTGTTCCATATTTTGGTCTTTCTTGTTTTCCAGTTTTGCCTCGTCAGTGTCTGCTCCTTTTTGCTGGTCCAAAAATAGGGTTGGGACTGCGGTATCTTTCAGCTTTCTAGAACCATCTTCTCGTATTTTGTCCCAACTGCTTAAATCAAAGTGTACCTGAAATGCAAAATTGTTTAGTTTGTCTAAAATAATTGTATTAAATGCAAAGATATTCTTAATTTATGTATTAAATGTAATGTTTGTATTAAAAATAATATTTTCAGTTGGAACACAATTATCAAAAATAAAATTTTTAATATTCTCACAATTTTAAAAATGTATGTAAACAATTCTTAGAAAAAGTGCTAGTTTTAATTTTAAGTGTTTTTCAATTTTTTGAAAAATTGCAATTTTATAAATTTAAAATTCAAAGAGTTTCAAATGTTAATTATCAGATTTTATCAGCTTTTTTGAAAATTTTCAGAAATGTTAATTCCATAATAATTATGAATAATATTGTTTCTGATAATTCAAAAACATACTTCGCAAATTTTTGCAGCTTCAGAATTGATTAAATCCAAACGATTGACGGCTTGGAGCCACAATTGTCGTCTTTCCAATTTCTTTGGCACTTTTTTCATTAAAAAACCTTTCCCAGAAGAATTGGTGCAACCTTTGGCCACACATCCAGTCATGTTTGTGAACCATTCACTGCATTCCTGTTTTGCGGTAAATTTTGCGAATAAATGTGTTTGGGATATTTAAATTTCCAGAAATTATCAGCATAAATTATTCCATACATACCTGCCGGTAACCTAACCACAAAACTGAGCCAGTTCATTCATTTCATAACAATAACAAACACCCATGTCGAAAGTTTTTATGTTTTTGACACTTTCATTTGATTACGAAACCGAAAATAAACAGCGAAACAAAAATAAGACCAGTTTTCAGTTCACCTGTTAGGTGCACGAAGTGTGGGAGTTGATAATTTGAGAACCCTCGATCGCGATCACATAACCTCCAAATTACATGTGTTGGTTTGCACGCATCTCTTGATTGTTTGGGTTCAGTCTGTCAGTTATTTAACAAGAAATCAAGGTAAGAGTTTATGTTTTGATACTAAAATATAAGAATTCATCAATTTCATTGCTTATAGACGTTTGAAAACCGGAATATCCTTTAACACATTCATTTTTATTATTTTGATTTGATTTTGTTTTGGTATCATCCTGAATATATCATCCTGACATATTCAAACACGTGACAATTACAGTGTTACAAACATATTACTATTTGTAACTTTTCAAAAACTGTCAATTAATCTTTGAATAAGAATTTTAATTAATTAATTTATTTATTTACAAAATACATGTAATGTTCTATATTTTTCTTTTTATTATTTTATTATTATTGTATACAAATAAACATTTGCAATTATATTTTACTTTAATATTCAATTTTATTTCTTTTATTTAAATTTTTCCAGTTTTCAATATTTACTCATAAATCCTTTTTTCAGATGGTTCTTATCCAAGAAATCACTTCGACAAGCAAAGATGTTGAAAATCAAGATGTCTCAGGAGACGAAATCAATGACCAAGAATCTGCTGATGAAAAACAAGATTCCGATGAAGAGGTTTCTGATTCTGGAATGAACAAATCCGGTAATCATGGCTGGGCAGATGCCATGAACAAAATTTTGCACACCAACAAGCCTAAACGGAAGAAAACGTTGGTACTGTCAAAAGCTAAAAAATTGTGTGACGTTGTGAAAAAGCCAAAAGAAGAAGAGTTGCCATTTGAATTGGAAGTGGATGGAGAAATAAAGCGAGAAAAGATTGTCAAGGAAGAACCTAAGGTCGAAACTAAACCAAGTCAAAGGAAAAAAAATCAATTGAATATCAGAACAAAGCCAAGTGTTTTGGATAAAGAGAGGGAGAAGATGTTGCAGAAAATAGCTACTAAGTAATGGAATAGAATGGAATATAGTAGAATAAAATATCTTACTATAAAACGTTATTGCATTAAAAATAATTCATATAAATCTTGATAATTAATTTCATTTTTGTTGTTATTCAGTAGTATAACAATACAATTGACACCATTGATTGTTATATCTAATCTATATCTAATCTGTAATCTAACTGCAAACTTATTTCAGAGGTGTCGTTACGCTGTTCAATGCTGTTAAAAAACAGCAGACAGATATCGAAGAAAAACTGAAAGAATGTGGACCACTTGAAAGGAAACGAGAGAAGGTTTTGCAAAGTGTAGACAAGAATTCATTTTTGGATGTGTTAATGGGTGGAACAAAGAGCATTGAAGTTGACAAAGCAACATCTGATGTGAAAAAGAAAGAAGAAAAAGAGGAGGTCATTTTCCAATTACTTATGTTTGAAATTAAAACTGCTTAATAAAAATCTAGTCTAATATAAAAAAAAAAACTTTTTTAAGTTCTTGTTTTTGTTATACATGTATATTTCTCTTTTTACAGATAAATGGGACTTGGAAAGTTCTAAGCGATGACTTTGGAATGAACTCCTCAATGAAAAACTGGGATAAAGAAGATGACAGCAGTGAAAACGAAGATGAAGATGATGATGTGAACATGGAAAATGCAGAAGACAGTGATAGTTCTAGTTAACAATCTTTGTAAATTTAATAACTTGTGTTCTGTATATATTATGAGTTAATATAGTCTTTACTCGTTTTTAATAAAAGTATATATGAATTGTATTATTCAAATTGTATCCTACTTTTCCTTACTTTCCAGATTATTACTCACCAATAATTAAACCTGAGTACAAATGAAATACTGTTATAATTATTACTACATTAACATAATTATATATCTACATTGCTAAAAATAAAATGTTTCATAATCATACAGTTTAAATACAAAGTTAACTTGTTTAAAAGTACAAACATTGTTGATTTATCATTGCAAAAAAATACAAATTAATTTAATTTTGGCAATGTTAACAAGAAATAAATTTCCAAGAAATTAATTGTCCAAATTACTTGACTTCAAACCATTGGAAAAAGTTTTTATGGCTATCCACATCATCTTGTAATTACGAAGATCGCCACAGAAGGGCGCGCAGACAATAACAATTTGAGATGCGGAAATCTCATACGTCATTAGCAACTGTAAATTGTTAGTTAAGTAATGAAACCTTATTTTAAACGGAAATTTTGTCTGGTGAGTGCGAGCCCTTATTCCCAAGTTCGACGAAAAATCACCACCGCCGACCATTGTCAGATAAAACGCTCGGTTTTACACGTCAACATACGGAATGTACAGTAGCAAATACACTTTCATCACGCTGTAAGTCAATCCCCTACTTCACTCCCATTCGGTCGTGATTCTCGAAAAAGTGACGTTTCTCGCCGAATTTATATGGACAAACAGTTAATACGAGATATTTTGTTTTACATTGCAAGTGAAACGGTAATCGTTAATGACTTGTAGGTTATGTCGATTATTTTGCACAGTTTTGGATTGAAACTGTCACAATTTTATATAGTAAGCTGAAAGATTCAGGAAAATTTATCTCTATTTTATCATTATTTTCTCATAGTTTCGTTTTTAATTACGTTTCTTTCAGGTTATTTTTGATAAGTTTATTTGCTTAACCATTTGTTTACTTTTGCCGAATCAAGGAATTCGCCATTCACAAGCCTTTTGTTCAAAGTTTGGTAACTGCCCCAATAGAGCATAACGTTTTAAAAACGTTTTAAGATTTTGAAAACGTTTTAGAAACGTTTTTAGGCTGTAGAAACGTTTTTAGAACGTTATGTTATATTGGGGTGTTTTAGAAAATGTTTATAATTCCGAAAGTTTTTGATATTTCAATTTTCTTATAAATAATTTTTCCGATTTTGTTATTTGAATTGAAATTTTTAACATGGTTTATATGACAACAATATTTTAGTTGATGAGTGAAAAATCTTAATTTTGATTTGATTTTAGGTTTTAATTGTCCAAGTATATCACACCATTCAAAATGCAGACTTTTATGACAGAAATGGAACAAAGTATCAGTCAGATAGAACGTGGTACAGTTGTCACAAAATTTTTCCCTCGGAAACGACCAGAGAGAAAAACGTTAATGGTTAAACGAGAAACTAGACAAATAGTTTGGTCACGAAATTCTACTTCTAGACCATTTGACGGTTCAGGTATATTTTTATAATGATTATCACATATTATTACATTTGTTTTATTTTAAGTAATATAATGGTAAGAAAAATCCTCTAATTGTTTAATTATTTCAGTTGAAATTAGGGAAATCAAGGAAGTAAGATTAGGAAAAAGTTCAAAAGACTTTGAAAAATGGCCAGAAGATGCAAAAAAGATGGACCACCTGTTGTGTTTCGTTGTCTATTATGGATCTGAGTTTCGCCTTAAAACATTATCAATTGCTGGTAAAGTTTCGTAATTAATACTGCAGATTTTTATATATAATTTAATGAAACCTTAAAATAATCACTGCAATTCAACAAAATCTTGTTTCTTATTACAGCTTTTAGTATTAAAGAATGTGAACTTTGGGTTCGTGCCCTGAAATATTTAGTGAACAACACTATTAATGCACCTTATCCTCTGCAAATGGAAAGATGGCTGAGAAAAGAATTCTATGCAATGGAAAGCTCCAGGGAAACGTAAATAAAGAAACAGATTTACTCACTTCATCCACCTCATTCCAAAAATATACTTTCTTACAACTTGCTTTTTACTTTCCAGAGTTACTCTTAAGGATGTGAAATCATTTCTGCCAAAAATCAGCTATAAAATTTCCACAAATAAGTTGCGAGAATTATTTCAAGAGGTCGACACAAAGAACAGAACTGAAATTGGTTTCGATGACTTTGTCAGTCTTTACCAAAAGCTCATGTTTGAAAACAATGTGAGTTACTATTATAGTTAATAAAAAATCATAACTTTTCTACTCAATTTACTGAGACATTGCACCTGATTTATTAATTTTTCTTTTTTCTGATTACTGCAGAATAATACAGATTGGAGCAAACTACAAGCATATTCAAAGAACGGAACAAATGTCACACTTCAGGAATTCCAAAATTTTCTTGTCAATGAGCAGCAGGACCAAATGGGCAGCAATGAAGCTGAGACATCTCGTTTTATTCGCGAATACTTGCAGGATCCTCAGCGAGACATTCAGGAACCCTATTTCACATTCTCAGAATTCATAGACTTTTTGTTCTCTAAGCACAACGATATTTGGGATAAGAAGTACAATGAGGTTTATCAGGATATGACTAGGCCTATGTCACATTATTGGATAGCATCGTCGCATAACACGTGAATATAATTGAATTAAAAATAATCTAATCATCTCATTAAATGTTCACAGTACAAATAATTCTTGCAATGTTTTTAGATATCTGATGGGTGACCAAATAAGTAGCGAAAGTAGCTGCCAAGCTTATGTGAGGGCACTGAGAAGTGGTTGCAGATGCATTGAACTGGATTGCTGGGATGGTCCAGATGGCATGCCTTTTATTTTTCATGGACACACACTGACCACAAAAATAAAATTCTTGGATGTAATCAAAACGATTAAGGAACACGCTTTTGTTACATCCGAGTAAGTTTCTACATCGTTCCTAACTAATTTTCTCAATTTTCAATTTAATGGATCTAATTAAATTTAAATTAAGTTAATTAAATTTAACGTATTCGATTAATGGATCTAATCTAATGTAATTTATTTTAATTCAGTACATTTATTCTTTTTCCAAACATAATATAGGTATCCCGTGATACTGTCAATTGAAGACAACTGTGCCTTACCACAACAGCGGAAAATGGCGATCACAATGCAAGAAATCTTCGGTGATATGCTGTTAGTCCAGTCGATTGACAAAAACGAAACCGCGTTGCCTTCACCACATGCCTTACGTCGGAAAATTATACTGAAGCACAAAAAGTTGCCGGATGGTGTGGACGAAAACGCCTTTGTTGTGCGAAACGATGAAAGTAAGCAGGAAATGGACCTGCGCAACACCGTGAAAAACGGTATCTTGCACTTGGAGGACCCAGTCGACAAGGAGTGGAACCCGCATTTCTTCGTTTTGACGGAAAACAAACTTTATTATACCGATACTTTTTCGCGAACCCAAGAGACTGAACCGGACGATGACGATGAAGGATTGGTTCGGAAGCCGCCGGATGTAAGACAATTTTCTTCATATGAAAAAGGAAATGTATTTTGAAATTTGTAATCGATTAAGGGGACCGTTTACCAAAAATTGCTAAAATTACCATTTTCAAATGATTTTCTTGTAATTTTGATTTAAATTAGCTTTCGACTCATAGAAAGCTAATATTCAATTAGTTGTTTAGTAAAAATAATAATTAAACATTTATTTGTTAATAACTTATACAATTTTGGATATGAGAACAGTCACAATTTGGACAATTTTCAACTGATTTTGATCTAGTTGCTAGTCCCATGTTTGCAATTTAGTGCAAATTTAGCGAATTTAGTGAAAATTTGTAATTTAGTTGAATAAACCACATTTCAAAATGCAGACAAAATAAGATATAACAATTTGTTTGCATAAAATTGATTTTTGACCGATTTTTAGTGAATCTCCTTAAATGACACTTTAATTTAAGGGCATTCCAAACGACGAACTACATTTTGGGGAAATGTGGTTCCACGGAAGGCTAGAAAGAGGCCGCGAGGAAGCCGAGGAATTGCTACGAAGGTACTCGCACCTGGGGGATGGAACCTTTTTAGTTCGACAGTGCGTTACTTTCGTAGGTGACTACTGTTTGTCTTTCTGGAGAAAAGGTCGAGTGAACCACTGTCGAATCAAGCTGAAACAGGACATGGGACAAACATTGTATTATCTCATCGACACGAACTGCTTCGACAGTCTGTACAGCCTAATCACATTCTACCGAACACATCCTTTGAGAAGTCAGGTAGTGCTTTTGAATGTTTGCCATAATGTCTTTCAAATCATGCGACATTGTGGTTGCAATAACACTTTTATTCTGTAGACACTATTTACACATTTTCTAACTGTTGATTTTTAAAAACAATGTTCAAAGTGAGTAATTTAAACATCTTCCTATGTTTCAAAAACACATTTTGATGCTTTACAACAGTCTACTAAGCAAAGGTAATTTATCGTTTGAATTATAATGAAGAAAATAGATTTGACCGAATGAGGCAGTATCAATAAATCAATTATGTTTCTTGTACTGATTTTGTGTCGAAATTTTTATACATTTTACATGCATTGAAATGTTTTCTTGAATGAACTTTTAGGAGTTTTTGATAACTTTACAAGAGCCAGTTCCGCAACCCAACAAACACGAACAAAAAGAGTGGTGGCACGCGGAATGTTCACGCACACTGGCAGAAGAGATGCTAAAACGAGTTCCTACAGATGGCGCTTTTCTAGTGCGACCAAGCGATAAAGAGAGCAACACCTATGCTATTTCCTTCAGGTAATGAATTCGATATCTAGTATATAAGCAGCTAATTAAACAAACTCAATCCGATAACATTGAATTCGTTCAATAATATATCATCAACTCTTCCAGGGCTGAAAAGAAGATAAAGCACTGCAGAATAAAACTCGAAGGACGATTGTACACAATCGGAACGATTCAATTTGAAAGCTTAGTGGAATTAGTCAGTTACTATGAGAGACATCCATTGTATAAGAAAATTAAACTCAGCTATCCGGTGAATAAAGAAATCGTGCGGAGGAGAGGATTTGTATGACATCAATTTTCGAACAATTTTTTTCATTTTAAACTGAGATTATTTGAACATAACTGGTATCAATCAGAATATGTTAACGTTAGTTTCTATTCAAATATGTTTTTTTTTCAGGACGACGATGACACGGTTTATGGAATCCCAGGTTATATGGACCCAACTAGTTTTATTTCCAAAGTAAGTCATTTTTGACAAATGAGGTAAAGCTGTTTACATTTACAACAAACTTTGAAAAAGATGAAATTGCAGGTCACTGTGAAAGCACTTTACGACTACAAAGCTCGACGAGACGACGAATTAACTCTAGTTAAGCACGCGATTATAACGAATGTAAATAAAGAGCCAGGTGGTTGGTGGAGAGGCGATTACGGTGGCAAGAAGCAGCATTGGTTTCCAGCAAATTATGTCGAGGACGTCGATTGTCCTGAGAATCAAAGCGACGTAAGTTAGGACGCGGTTTTAAACTTAACTGGTAACCACGATTTAGGAAAAATTGATGCAAATTCAATCAAGAATAAAATTTGCATAAAATTTAGGTAAAGTTTGCATACAATTTGCACAAATCTATGACCATATTTGGTATCAGGTTTGTATAAGGTTTCAACAAATTTTTATACAAATTTCAATAAATATTTATAATTTGGTAGAACTAAAAATCATATGTTATTTAAAATAAAACTATTGAAAGCTTCTTATTAATATTATAAAAGAAAACATCTGCTGATTTCGAGTATTATAAATTGATGGAAGAAAGGTTTATAGTTATCATTAAAATCTACAGATGGCGTTTCAGTAATCAGCTCCGCAAGCGTACCGACTGGATAATAATTTTTATGTAAATAAGTTGTATTAGAACTCAGTGCTCAGATTCTGTAGTGACTTTTCTCTCACACAAATTCTCTTATGGAAAACTACAAACTCTGGGTGCGCTAATACAAATAAATTACTCAGATCACACTTGGTGCACATATAATATATTGTCCACCAAGAGAATAAATATTTTTCATGATTAAGGTGATGTTTAAGTTCTGTTTCACGGAGTTAGTTTATTTATTAAATAAAAAAGTATTAACAATAATTTCATCATAAATCGACCATAGCGAGATTCTGCACTTTTATAAAAATTTAATGTCAGAAATGGTGATTTATGCAAACTTTGCATATAGTTTGCATAAAAATGTGTGCAATATTTTTATAAAATTTGTATAAATTTTGCATCATCGTGGTTATCAGGAAAAAGGTGATTTTCGTTCATCAGCAAATCTTATGGGTCCATTTAATTTTTCAGTCATCGGATTCCATGATGCTTGGCAATTTGCAAAAAGGTTCACTGGATATAATGGGTGCCATAGTAGAATTGACGGTGGTTGACAAACCTGGATTGGAATGGGTTTTGAGAATTCAGAACCCCAGCATGTGTTCCGTGTTCGAGGTCGCAACGAATTCCAAAGACACCGCTTTGGAATGGGTCACTAAAATTCAAGAGACTGCACAAAATGCTAGTGTTAGAGTACGTACTAAATTTTTCTGTTACCAAATCCACCGCATTTGCTTTAGTCATTAATTTCTGTGACTAAAATAATTTTCCTTGTCTAGGAAAATCATCACAAAGAAATGGAACGTTTCTGGAGGATAGCCAAGGAAATGTCCAATCTCATAGTTTATTGTAGATCAGTAGCCTTCAACATCGACAGAATCAGAACGAAAGGATTTGTGTTCAATGAAATGAGCAGCTTTCCCGAAACGAAAGCTGAAAAACTCATATGTCTACAAGAAAACAAATTTTTCATTAAATATCATCAGGTAATAATTTTTAAGGGGTTATATATACCTGAAATAGTAAAAAATATAGAACTTTTCTTCACAAAAAAAAAGAACTTTGAAATAATCTTTATTTCGAAATCTGCAACACATTATTTTTTTACATTGATATTTTTGAAAAGAAAAGTTGATCTCTAGGAAGTTTAATTTCCATCAGGTTGCAAGTTATTCTGCTGTATACTTCTCGAATTACTAAAATATATACAAATATATGAAACAGTATTTGTTTCAAATAATTAAACTACTGAATTATTTGTTACACTACCAGTTTACAGTTTCACTTGCATCAATCCAATTCATGAAACCAATCTGCTTGCATTTCAGGTGCAATTTAGTCGCGTTTATCCAAAAGGTCAAAGGATCGATTCGTCAAATTACAATCCAGTTCCCATATGGAATTCCGGATGTCAAATGGTCGCGTTGAATTATCAAACCGGAGATAGACCGATGCAATTAAATCAGGCGAAATTCCGTGAAAACGGCAATTGCGGTTACTTATTGAAGCCCGATTTCATGTTCCGCGACGACTTTAATCCCTACGACAAGACCAGTCTGGTGGGAGTGGAACCGCTGAAAATAGTCCTGAAAGTCATCGGCGCAAGGCACCTCAGTAAATCAGGACGCGGCACTGCAAGTCCTTTCGTAGAAGTCGAAATCATTGGCGCTGATTTTGACACTGGGATGAAATTGACGACCAAAACTATTAGTGCGTTTTTTTATTTAAATTAAATTGATATTTTGACAATTTGATTCATTTTATCTAAATTTTGATCTATTATTATTTCAGCTGATAATGGTTTGAATCCAATGTGGAATGAAACTTGTGAGTTCGAGGTTTTTAATCCATACTATGCATTCCTGCGGTTTGTCGTGCAAGAAGAAGATATGTTTGGTGATAGTAACTTCATTGGACAAGCGACTTATCCTGTAAGCATTTTGCATTGAAATATCGATGGTTCGAAAGAAAAAGTCTGCTGTTTTTTGAAAAAGACTTTTCAGAAGTTTATATTTTCCCATTAAAATTTTTATAGATCAGACTTTTTCATTGCTAATCTGAAAAGTAGACTTTTCTTTCCAAACCGTCGTTATATCTTACAGTATGTCTTAAAATAAGACTGATTAAAATAAATATTATTAATGAATTCTATTTTTCAGATTCGTTGTTTAAGGACAGGCTACAGAAGCGTTCCATTGAAAAACAATTACAGTGAAGATCTGGAACTGGCTGCTCTCTTAGTGCATATCAAAATTACAAACTCTCCGGTTTACTTCCCCGACTAAACAGTTTTACTGTAGGGCTCGGTTTCAATTCCTAATGAGGATACCGGTGCAGCATTTCATCATTCGGTTTACGTTTAATTCGAATTACTGATTGTTTGAAATTTTAGAAATATTTATTTGACACGCCTGTTTCGCGGCAGCCGAAACACGAACGCTGTTAATGTTTAACATTTGTTGAAAACTAAGTGAATCTCGATTATTGTAGAGACTTCATGTATTTAGATTGTTTTTCGAACATAGAATTAAGGCTGAAGATGTTTTCCTAGACAATTTTTAACTTCGTTCAAAATTTATCTGATGCAATGAATTGTGAAATGAAATATTTATATTTTATGAAAGTGATCTACGAATTATGCCAATTCGAACGCACAATTAGTTACAATTTTACAATATTTATTGTAACGCAAATACGTATTTTTATATACAACGTTATAATTCTTATTACAGAAGTATTTTTTTGTATTACGAAAATGTTTATCCTGATTGTGAAAGTGTAACTTTTGTATTATTTTAAAATCGTTATAAGATATGTTACCAAAGATATGCAGATGTCAATATTTCAAATTGTAGCATTTCATAATTATTGTGATCTATTAGCATTATTTTGAAAAGTGATAATGGATGATCTACAATTTTTGCTTATTCCTTAAACTTATACGTCTGTGGAGTTTTTTATACAACATTTTTGAGAATGTTTAGAGAATTTGTTATTATACAAAAGTTATACTTTTTTAATGAGAAAACCATGCATTTAATTGAAGTGAAAATGCAATTAAATAATTTTAGCAGTGGCAATTTAAAGAAGTTAATGTACTGATGTAACATGTATTTTATGTAACTTATTTTTATACAAGATATATAACAGAAGTATTGTACATTTTAAAAACGACTGTTCTCTCGTCAATTACCGATTATACACGTTGACTTTTATTTACATAACGTTTATGTTGCATTAAAAATGTGTATATAATAAACATTACACATGGAACTTTTTAAATGCTTCTATTCCATTGACATTTGAACAACGAGAAACTTTAGATAAGTCGATGTTCAGCTTTTATCATGTTGCCAAATTACAAAAATAAAAAAGTACACGTAAATGTATGTATAACATACAATTTTAAAAAAACTCAAAAATGAGGTTCTAAGAGTCGTCACCATAATTTCATAACGTAGAAAATTAAAAAAAATATAAAAATTGTAAAATGGCGCCAAAAAAACGCAATGATGCAACAGACAATAAGAAACGCGGAGGATGCGCTTTTTCAGGTAAGAATTTAACGTGACATACGAATGTTAATTAATAAAGAGTTGCATGAGAAGTGAGATATTAATAAAATAATTTGCAAACACCAGGCCCTGGTCCTCAATATAAATTAAAGACTCTGGTGGGCTATAACGACCATTGTCCCTCAAAAGTACGAAATCCTGCATATTCAATTCCGGGAAAATGCGAATTTCGTCCAAAAACTTTTGGTCCAGGACCAAAATATATGTTGCCAAGCCCAAAGCTTCCGGGAATGTCCATGGGATGGAGACCTCGCGACGGTAAATCGAAAAAAAAATGCATTTGCAAATAGCAGTTCTAAATACTTAATTCCCTGTACATGTTCCAGTTAAGAAGTTTATTACTCCTGGTCCCTATCTGGTTAAATACCCGCTATGTCCAAAGTGTCCAGGATTTACAATGAAATTCAGGAAAAAATGCAAAGTTCTTGTAACTCCTGGACCTACACTGCCAGCCACTTCTACACTAGGTGGACCACAATTCACGATGTAAATAACTTAAGTTTCATTGGTATTTTCAACCAACAACCTAATGACAACATTGATCTTAAAATTTTGTCGGTAAAATTTCAGAGGACGAAGACCATGTGCAAAAGTAATTACTACTCCAGGACCGTACGACGTCAAGGTTACTTTGACCAAACCCAGAATCCCAGAATTTTCTATCCCGAAAGCTGTTCCTGCGCTACGCAAGTACATTACACCTGGACCTACCTATTTACCTCCGCCCCATGTACCAAAGTTCGCTTATGGAATACGGCACAGCGAATGTATACTTCCCGTAATTACAGAATGCGAAGAGGAATGTTAAATGATAAGTGTGCATCGACAAAAATAAACTCGACATGTAACACAAATCTTTTCTCTTCATCTAACTTTACTTTAGATTCATTTATTAAGAAGATCGTCCACCAAAATGGCTAAAATTACACAACATTTTTTATTTATCAATAGTTTTTAATTAACAATTTCTTATTAGAAAATTTCAACACTTTTTATTATTTATAAAATTTTCAAATTAAAAAAATCCAAAAGATTTAATATTTTGCAATATAAAAAATGTTTGAAATGTTCCTGAATTGTCAAATTTAATTAAATTAAATAGACTAACAGCGCCAGATTAAAATATCCAACATCAATTTTTGGATATTTTAATACCCAATAATTTATGTTGGATATTTTTGGCCAATTTTCTGTGGATAATTGCCTTAAAATAGCAAAGCTCGTAACTGGAATCTCACCAGAAGGTATAAAAAGTATAAAAAGGGATAGAAATAAGACTCCTGAACCCGTTTTTAAAACGATCGTTTATTTGTTCATATATGCACCGCGAGTGCACCAATGAAATACGTGCACCTGCAGCTATAGAATTTTCAGTTCGGTCTTCGAATTTAAGTATGGACAGCTGTATACTTGAGCAAGAAATGTTTAAATCCCTAAGACTTAATAAATAATATCATATTGCGTGGTGTTTTGACATTGCCCTTGATAAACACGATAGGTAACTACGGCTGCGAAACCCGCGCATTCGTAATGTCGTTAGGCCGCGCGACTCGTCCGGGCACTTGGTACCCGTTGGCCGCTTGATCGCTTCTTTTAAGTATCGCTTCTTTACGTATACCCATATCTACACATTCAATTACTTAATTCAATTACGCGACAGGAAATTTGTCCTGGTGAAATCTGTCCGGAGACCTTCGCTCCTCAATCGACGCTTCGTTCAAACGGCTGAGAAAAAGCGGCGCTACGCACAAATAACCGAAAGCGCGTCAACCGACTGAAATTCTATTTGGCGCGTGTTTCGTGACCCGCGTCGATTGGAGGTCGTTAATGACGTTTCGGAGTTGAAAATATCTCGAGTCGCTCTTCGATGTACATTATATATAATCGTTTCGAGTACGGTGATTTCGAGTTCGTCAGAAGAATGGCATTGGTAGAAGGATTTTAGAGACAGTGAAGCATGCTCCTGTCACGTTGCGAGACGATATCGGACCCACCGTCTGTGCCACCGAAATGGGCGACTTTTGCCTCGACAAAGGGTGCGGGGCTGTTGCGCATGTCAGATTTTAAAATTCGAATTATAATTTAAAATGGTAAAATGTGGTTGCTTAATTGATTATTTTCCAGATATGGATTTGAGATTTTAAGTACAATCCATGAATTCTTCAGTCATGAAAGATTGCTTTGAATAAAAAAGCATTCGACTTTTGTACGGAATTGTTATTTTACGAAATCCTACATTTTTTTTGTCTAAAATACACTTCTTTCGAGTAAAAATGTAAAATACGTCTACCATTTGTCAGTCGTATTTGTTGTATTTTAATATTTCATTGATTAATATTTCATTAACCTAAGTTTAAAACATTTGTATATTCGCTTGATATCCGAATTACTTTTAATCAATCTGTAAAAAATATCTTTTTTATATAAAATTCAAGTTGATTTGAAAAAAAAAAAAATATTTTTGACAAAATATTTAAAAAGTTTCCTTGGATTAAAGTAAAATCCCCCAACTTTTCCACCGCTGGAATTTTCCGAGACTTTTCCAGGTTTTGCAAATACGCAAAAACCCTGTGATATGTGCGGCTCGGTAGTTCCCTCTGGTGGATCCAATACCATTCGACGCTCGCATAAGTACAGCCCAGTCGTTCGCATAGAAATATAAAATACTCGGAAAGTACTTTACAAACAGCATCATGGCACAGGGGCACTTGACAATAAAATGTGGTGTGCTCGACAGTCGTCGCGTTCGGTTTCGGCTCAGCCTTTCGTTCGCGCAGCGAGAGGTCGAAGGTACGTGTGAGCTAGAATACCGCGATAGGCCAGGGAACTTGAACATCGACAAGCAGAAGTGGCGCTCGATCCGAGCGATCGAGGCGACATCCACACGGAAGGATTAGACAATTAACAGTTCCTCGTTTGGGGAGGTCAAACGAGCCCGCGTTTTCTCAATTAGACTCCGAGGTTGATAGGTTTGACGGAGTAGGATTAAAACATCGCATTCTGTCATTGATAATCTGATAGGTAAATCGCAGTGTTAGTCAAAGTGTTCAGACTTCGTACAATCTAGACACAAATTGCGCGAAAAAAGAGTCAATCGACGTATAGTTCCGAATATTTACACGGGCTGAGTAAATCGATCATTTTCTAACCGAATTGAAATCGTCAGAGTTTCATTGAAACGACACATTTACGGTAAAATAAAACCACGTGTTACAGTAAAAATGGGGTAATTTAAAAGTGCAGAGGCAGTAGAGTAAATTCTTCAACACCGAGTGTATAAAAAACAATGATCGGTTGTCGAGTTGTGTCAAATCGTCGCTATAACACGAAGTTCGATTGAAGTTCGTCAATCTATAAAGCACATTCGGACAAGACTCGAGGTAGTCGACGTGCTGACGCGGAAAAGTCGATACGCGTTCAGAGGCAGTGTGCGACTCGCTATGGGTGTTACCGACATCCAACAATTCAACGCTAACTATACGGGATCGCCGAACGAAACGCGTACGAAGAACACAGAACGTCGAGCGCAGTAAAATGTACAAATAAATATCTACAAATTCACGATCACATGGAGGCGTTAAAATACGCGCAATCAAAAACCTTAAAATCAACATCAATCAAAAAATACAAATCTAAAGCAATCTGTAAACGATTAACAAAACTGTACAATTCAATAAAACCTTCAGACTAACGACGCCATCTGCCGGCAGACAGCCTCAACAACTTAATTCGACTATTGCCCCTCGATTCGTTTCGCAACTTGTTCCCAAAAATAAATCCCCCGAATCTCTCCTCGTAAAACGAACCTTCCTTCTCATCAACGCTCATTATTGTCAAGTAATTCAACTTCGATATGTGAAACTACTGCCACTCTCAGCAGCCTCATTTCCCCAAGTTTCTCCCGCAGATGGCGTCGTCGTCGCTTTTCTAATTCGCTATCTTAACACATCGTTTCCGAAGCCGGTGCAGGTACACTGCTCATCGCCTTGTCCGTCGAGTCCGAGGTTTCGGAATCGCGCATCACCAGGGGTCGCGACAGCGTCTGCTCGAGCTCCCGGGTGACGCTGATGGTCGGCGGCGGTCGGCGCGAGTCCTCGTCGATCGCGGAGGCGCGGCGCAGGTGGCGCTGCTGCTCGTTCGTGATGCTGAACGGCGCGCCGCCGGTGGCGCCGCCTACGTCCAGCGACGAGTTCTCGTCGTCGTCGTCGCCGGCGTAGCGCCGGTGGATGAGGTCCTCCATCTGCAGGTAGTCGCACTCCTCGGCGTCGCGCAGGTGCTCGTTCTCCAGCTGCCAGGCGAGCTCGGGGTTGGACATCTCGGAGTTGTGGCGCTCGCGACCTGGGGGCGGCGAGGTGGGGGGCGTGCGCGGCGGACTCAGGAGCCCGCAGTAGTTCTCGAGGC
>JABFPB010001085.1:0-28074 GCA_022817645.1 Ceratoteleas bidentatus | reverse complement strand
TTCCTTCTCTAGCAGGATTCTTCTTGTGACATTAGGACATTTTTAAGAGTGTGGAACAACGTTGTTCCACACTCTTAAAACACTCTCACAAGCATACTGAATGAGAAACGTTTTTCCACGGAGCAATAATACTTTTATAATTATACTCAGTATTTATATAATTAAACAATTTTGTTTACATTTCGTGTATTTTTTACTGTACAAACTTTCAATTGTGTAACATAAAAACTTGTCTCAATAAGAACTTTGATTAAAAGTACTTTTTCATGTTTTTCTCGAAAACATTCAAATGGCACTTACAACGTTGTTGGAGCCGACCCTGCATTTGTAGATGGTAGTATGAATAATGTGACCGTGAAAATACGTTTTCTGAGAGTACGTCTGAGGTTTTATGCACAACCACATAAATTACTTTTTTCGACAAACTTAAGTAAGTGTTTTTGTGTGCATTCAGCAACCTTGAGGCGTTACCTGAAGTATATTACATGCAATTCTGGCAAAACATAACCATGCAAGTGTCATCTTACAGGAAAAACCAGTGAACTGGACGTTTTGGGGGAAAAACGATGAGATACAGTCGAGTGCGAAAACTGACCCAATAAAAGAAGCCTGTAATTGACTTTCAATTAATTACGTACCATTAAACGTACAGAATAATCGTAATCGACGACTTACTGGGTCTGAAACTAAGATCGTCTCTGATTCAGCATGACTCTTTTTATTTACCTGCAACATAAAATAAATACATTCTATTAACAAAACGTTTCAAGTACCAATTTACATCGTACATGTTGAGGATAAACCATTTAAGTCACATTTTTTGATAAATGTCTTGTTTGAAGATATACCAGTAAAAGGTTTCTCTCAAAGTACATTCGAACATCGGAATTCAAGTTCAATACAATTTCTGCTACTACATTTGAACCTTTAAACAAAAATCTTTAAAAATCACAAGAAAGTCACCTAATTGGTTCCATCTCAACATCGCCGCAGGCTTAGGATATATATACGATATTCTATTATTTAATATAGACGATGTAAACATTCACAGTGTGCTGTGATCATAGACCAATTTTCATAATTTCGATTCACAGTCACGAATAACATTAAGTCTGAACTTTAAAAACCTAAATTCCCCGATTCATTGCAGAAGTGGTTCGTGAAAAGTTAACGACCTGGGAACAGTGATTAAAAAGGATCGAGATTAACGACCACTTCTTCGAGATATCGGTACTTTTCTGTTCGCGCGATAAATATTGCGTAATCAGTATCGGTAACATCCACATTGTAATATCAAGTTTAACGAAGCTTGGCAATAAATTTAAAAACTTTCAGACACGCTCTATATAGTATCACGTAAACGCCTGGACGTGTTAACTGTCGATAAAACGAAATCGGCATGAAATAAAAACGTTAAACGACGCGAAATGATAAATGGGCATTTAAATATCTAATCCCGCAAACGTTCCATTGATAGCACTGAACGGGCAATTTCATTTACGCCACGACTTGAGCCATTTATAATAACGTTTCGTTTAAATTTATTATCGATCACACGCCGTCTTTTGCTTTCGCGAATTCGCGCCCGCTTCTGCCGACCTTCCGGCTCTTCATGTTTTTCCAAAGTCGCGCCGAGTTGCGCAATCTTGCGCACACCAATTAGCTCATAATCGAATAATGCCTCAATTCAAGTTCGACGAGTTCGCTGCAAAATTAACGATCAAAGTGTATTAATTAAATTCGCATGGCCCGCTGTCTTAGACCTTATTTCGGTAATCCAATAACGCGCGCAACTATAAATCAACTTCACGTTGATTAATTCATAAGAAACGAAGATAAGCGCGCCGATACTGATACCGCTGACTATTTTATGACCGACTCTCGACGGTGTATGATTGATGCTGGGAATTTCGACGGCTAATTTATTCCGTGTTTTAGCGGCACGCACCGGCGTAGGCGAGTCCGAAATTAATCACTAGCCTACGGATTCGTAGCGGTGCACTGACAACATTGCGATTTGTTGTGCGGATTAAAGAACGTCGCTAAATTAAACGGCGCCGGGGCAACGGCCACTTTGTCTCGGCCGGTCAATCATTCGCAAACGAGAAACGGCATCGAAATCAATCTCGCGAGCAACCGGCAATAATGGCATTAACCGACGTACGTTTCAAATCCCCGGCTAGGTTCGCGTGCGCCGCTTTCGCCCGAATGTATTATTTAAATCCGACCGTCCCGTTTCCATCCGGACCGAGTGCCTCTCAAAAGAACGCCTCACGCGTCTTATCCCCTCAAAGATGCGCCGGAAAACAGAACCCAAACTACTCAGGTAAAAAATATATGACCTATATATGCCAACATATACAAAAACAAGTGTCTTTTAAAAGACTTTGATATATTAGACACGAAAAGTGTCTCAAAACAAAACGGGTTTACCCAGAGAAAAAACACCAAGTCTACTTTTCAAAAATGTTTATCCTTTTTCCCAATTCAATTTTTGAAGATTAGATATCTTCATTGCAAATCTAAACAGTAGACTTTTTCAACTGGACCATCGATATGTACATACATGATAGCATATGTAACTTTAGTTCGCCGAGAGCTGATTGGATTAAAATTTGAAATTTAAAGTTAAACTCCATACAGTAAAATAGAAACTCAATGTTTACAATGTATGCTCTGAGTTTCTAATGCTAGTAAAATATGTAGATGCACATTTTATCTACAATATACGTTACATATGTTGACATATTTACGCCACACATGCCACATGTTTGTATCTTTACCTAGGTACTTTGCTCGTGTTTTCCGGTGGTTATCGCGCAATCGCGCCGATTCGTCCGGATCCGAGCGGCGCCGCTCATTAAGCGTCGCGGCGTTCTCGGATGCGCTTTGCCGGGCCCCCCATTCGTCATCTTTATTTAGCCGGTGGAATAATGAAAGTCGCCGCGTTCCCCACGCGATCGCCGTCCATTCAAATATATCAGCGGCGGAGATTTAAGGGCGCCGCGAATAGCCGAATGTATAAATACGCAGCGCGTAACTCAAATCTCGGTGACCGTATTTCATCGGACGCGACGCGATATCGGGGCAAAAAGCTCGCGTGAATTACGCGATCGACTTCGCAGGCAAGAGTGCGCGCGAGCCCCAAATAAAAATTCAGCTTGTTTTTCGTAAGGTGCTAACCAGTTAATCCACTTATTATACTCATTATACTATTTAGTATAATATATTAAATCATTTTACATTCTCTGCACTACAGATTACAGTGAAAAAAGTTGTTTCACTCAGTGAACATTTTCTTTACATCCTTAAAACCGTCAGCTTGCAATAAGAAGATTATACTTAAATTTAGAAGAATATTCTCCTTAAAAGAGTCATTTTTTCACTGTAACCAGATTCCTTTTACTATAATAAAACTTTTTCGCGAAATGTTTAATGTACTTCTTTGCCCCCCAACAGCCACCAAAAACTCGCAAAAACCCAACTTTTTTTACTTGTTCGACAGTGTGGATTCGTCATCGAATGGCGGAGGTGTAATTTAATTTTCGGCCCCGCGCGTCCCCTGGAAGATTCAAAGGGTCGAGCTCGCTTTGTGGCTCGTCTCGGGTGACTAGCAGGGGACCGCGCGCCGCGGCCCCCGCATTTAAGCCCGCGGCACGGTGCGGTTTATATTTAGTTTGCTGAGTTTGGAAAACTCTTAATGGATTCTTAATGAGGCCACGGTGCCGCGCGGCGGCCGCAAGGCGACGACATGCCGGCTGAAAAGTAGCGGTTAATATTTCGCCGGCGTTGACGCCGATGCACGCGCGATTAAATGCGCCGCCGGGAAAAGCGGGCGAAAAAAACACTGCCGGAAAAAAGAGCCGGCTTAATGGCCGAACGTTAACATAATTAATCGCGCGCGCGATCCTTGTTGCCGTTCGACCGCGCCATTATGGGCGGCCGCGCAAACGAAACGACGCCAATTTTTCGCCTTTTTTCGCCGCGAGAGGGAGCGCGCGGCATCCGCCGTCGTTTTTCCCCGGTTTTTGCGCGGCGACGACAGCGCCACCGTGCGAGCGGCGGCAAAAACGGACGAGCGGCTTTGTTGACACGACGCGCACTCAGCGGCGCAATTAATTTCGTGCGTTACACTTTTCGTCGGGCACACTTCCCGCGGCGCGTTCGGCAAGAAACAATTGTTTAACGAACGGACATCATTTATGCATGCGATGCATAAGGTTTATCTTGTTGGAATCCAGCTGCAGTACCGGTTATGTATAATGTATTCGGACGAGGAGTTCGAGAGATACCGCGTTTTTGCGATCGACTCGGAAAGTGAAGAATTGCATATCTGGTGTCTTTAATAATTTCCATTACGAGATTAGATACGCCAGACGCACACTGAGAAAACGAATTCAGTAGACTTTGCGAATTGTGGTCGTAATGAATTCTGTGATTGGTTGTTCTGTCTTAACGTCGTGTCGTGATTGTGTGCAGTTTCGAAAAATGTATATTCATAATGGTTTCGGAAAAATTCGTATGTACATAGTGCCGAATATTGCATGATTTAAGAATTTTTTACGCAATGTATGCAGTGAACACTGCAAGAAAAAGATCGTTAAAATTAATTTGTAAATGGTAATTTTACGAGATATATCGTAGAATATATCTCGTAGAAAATATGAATTCTTCGTACCTTTTACGATATATCTCGTAAAGTGTACGAAGTTTTCGTAGTTTTTACGAATTAGATTTCTCAGCGTAATAATAAACGAAGTACGAACATTTTTTAGCGAATGTGATATTTCTGAACGAAAACATATTTCAACATTTCGAAAAATATTAATTCAGCGAAGCCGGCCGTAGACTTTTCTCGAATTCCCTATTTTCTCGGTCAAAAATGTCGTATTCGTGGTCACTATCAAATCAATCGAGTGCAATTTAGATCATAATTTTTGGTAATGTAAACAACATTTTCGACTTTCTTTATATGGATCTATCTTACTAAATTTGTTAAGAATTAAACAAATTTTTGTTTCATCAATTGTTCACAAAGTAGGCTGAATACATTCAAGCTCTCATACTTAAATGTATACTTTTTTTTCTATTTTTCGCGATCAAACCGTCACAAAATTAGGCGCGAACCTCGCAAGTCTTCACGCTCTCTGCCGCGTGCTTTTGTTTCCCCGTTTAATAGCTCATCATGTACACGTGCTCGCTCTAATTTCGTCCTCGGAACAGCCGCACTAAATCACGCGCCAAGACGCTCCAGCCGATGACATATTTATTCCCGCGTTGACGCGAGGTCCCGACGATTTTCGACGAAAAACACGAGGCCGATTGTCGTCGCGGCCGTCCCAGCGGCCGCGCGACACGAATCCGGTTACTCCCGCGCAGCCGTTTGATCCCGACCTCGCGATAGCGGCTCGCCGTCCCACTGTATTAAATAATCATTAGCGCGTGCAGGGCGACGTCGACGCCTAAATGATACATTTTGCGTGGCGCTGTCGGCGATGATGGATCGATCCATCGGCGACAGTAATGACTCGCACAAACTTTCGTTGCGCCGAAAGTTTGCGCGTACGAATGTCCGGGACAAGTTTTCTCGGTCGCACGACAGCGTGATGAATTTGTCATTTGTATGTTGTTTCGCGGTCTCGTCAAGATTTAACGCGACCGAGCGCGCATCACTAATACACGAGCCAGGCCAGAACCCGCCTACCCCTCCCCCATTGCATTGGCCGCGCCACCGCGACGATACCATAACGGGAAACGCGGCTGTGGAAAAAGCGCGGCGGTACCAAAAACACGGCCTTTTTGCTCGGATCGCAAATTTTCAACGACAGATGTCGCTAATATGGCCGCGCCGGCATTTTCTTGCCGAGTTTTTACCGTGCCACCGACTGGTCCCGGGCCGGCGCAAGAAGAGGCTCGCCTTCCTTATATTAGCGACATTCGTCACCGGCTCGCCGCATCTTTTTTCCGTTGTGAAGAAGCGGTCAGCGTAGCGCAAAAACGGCCCGCACTTGCCCTAGTAAAAATTGTGATGTGGCATGCCACATCAGACATGTGGCCCTTATCAGGAATCGAAGTGGCAAATATGATCAGAGGATTCATAATAAGATCCTTATAAGGTCCCCATGAGGTGTTCAAATGAGGCATTGAGTCGAACGTAACGCTTGGCATTGGCGTGGCCCCGATGAGGCATGCCATGTCAGGGCCTCGTCAAGTAATGTGTTCATGGCATGATCAGGTAATTCTGGTAATAAGGCAAACTGATGGCCCTATCAGGTTTTCGTAAAAAAACCACATGTCCTGACAAGGCTAACTTTATCATGGCCTGATAAGGTTATGACAAGGCAAGCCACATCATGATATGGTAATGTGATAGACATATCACAATCCTTATGTATAAAGCCTTTCACTAGCTCGGGAAGATAGTCAGACTGCTAATAGAGCATCGAGGGTTCAATTCTCGTCTAAGTCATGGCATTTTTTAGGGACAGTAAGAGCCTGATCAGGTATCCTACCATGTCCATCTCGATTCCAAGCGTTACATCCGTGGTCAGGACCGTATATGGTTTTCTGATGAGTACCTGATCAAGTAATAAGGCATCTTCATCATGCCCTTATTTCAGCATCACCGCAATTTTTACTAGGGTGCAATGGACAATCGCACGGGCGGCTTTCAACTATTAAATTTTTAATTCAATTTTCGCGCGACCAAAACTTGTCGCGGGACCACCCGGACGAGACTTCATTCGGCACGGTCCGCCAAGCGATTCGCGCGCGTCGACTTAGCCCGAATAATCCGACGGGGAATATCATTCGGGAGCGTGCGCATGTCCCGGTTTTATTGCGGATCGGATCGGATCGGCGCGCGCTTTTGCGCGGTGAAGGGAACGGCGTGCGTGGCCAAAAGAAAGGCGCCCGATGCGCCGAACCGAGCCGAACCCGAGGCCGACGCGAAAGCACGAGAAAAGAAAGAGCGGTCGCGCGGCTGTGCATTAGCGGGACTACTCGCTTAGCCTCGAGTGTATCATTAAGTACGGGGCACAAGAGTCGCCGAGTTGGAAGCAATTTGATCGTTACTTTCCTCCCCGCGTCTGCCGCTTTTTCTCCTCCTTTTTCATATTTCGAGCCATCCGCTATTTGTCCGCCGCTTCTTGCCCGGCTCTTTTCGGAGAAACGACGCACCGGCGACGCCGCGCCTTCTTTTTGCGCAAATTCGACGCTTCATGACTGATCCTTTTTTGTACTTAAAGGACAGTCGGGACGCGGGCCGACCTGTGGTTAGGCGGGGGAGGGGAGGGGTTCCCCCCACCCTGATTGCGACTCGATCGGCCATCAGCCGGGCCACTCTACCGCCGGACGTCTTCAGTGTCAATGCATAAAATCAGATAGCGCCATCTGCTTGAAAAATGGCGCAAAAGTCGTTTGGCGGACGGGGTCGGGTGTATTGTCTGCCGGAACGGCGGGTCGTTTGTTTGTACAATGGAACGAGCGGAGTGTCGTTGGGCGAGTGCAATCTTGGCATTGAATTTCGGCGATTTTTGTCGAACGCGATGCGAGATGACGTGGGAGGAACTCGGGTGGGCCATTTGACTTGCGATTGGGAATGCGCGGAATGGAAGGGTACCGTTGTTGTTATTTGCGTTGGTAAATTAGAATAGATAAGTATCGAAAGAACGCGGAGAAAGCGAGACAATCGCGGGATAATATTGCGCGGCTATGATGTGGGACCGTTGGCTCCATATCGGACAGTTTCTCTATCAGAGATAATACGGGAATATCAAGTTGTAAAAATCCGGCGGATTGATTCGGCCGACCGTGTGTATTGAATGTGGTCACGAGTCATGGGAGATCGTTCGAGGAACAAATCAAACACCGGCGAAAAAGTTGTTGTTCCCTAAGGGAACGAATGCTAATCATTGCAATGCCTGAGTGATCGGAGTGCCGGCGAAATTGAGGTGGAAAAATGGGGGTGATTGGACAAACGAACAATTTCGTCGGCTAGATTTCCGCAGAAATAAAGCTGCAGTGCGAGTTACGCTGGTTATGAAATTTCGGAACGGGATCTCCTTCGCGCTAAACCCAAAGGAACTGCCGAGACACTCTTTCCTGCAAGTTTAACGTCGGATTTTCACCAGAGTACCTTCGGCGAACACCTCCATCGAAGCGCGATCAAATATACATTCCGCCGAGTCAAAACGAATTCCATTTTCATTTTCGCGGGCTGCGCCAACGAGGAAAAAAGCCACCCAAAGCTCTGCCCAAAAACCCAATTGAATCGTTGCATCGCCCGCGCCGGCGCTGATGTGAATTAAACATGCATAATATGCATGGTGACGTCATAATTTACTCATACCCACTCGCAGCCGGCGCCTTTTCCAATTCGGCATCCAACTCTCCTGGCGCCTTTTCAACATGGCGCCGCGCGTCTTGCATTGTGATTGGATATTATTTTTTCACGCGGCCCGCAAGGTGTCGTGCGAAAAATTTTTCACGTCGCCCGCTAATTCGGCCTCAACTTACTATTCCCGGCGAAATCGCGGCTAATCATGCTCGCTGGTGCAAAAAGTAAATCACGGCGTCGCTTAAATGAATTGGACGGGCGGTTTTTCACTGCCGTGAATGAGAAACGACGGGGGCCGCGCTTCTGCCCGTCAGCCGGGAGGATAAAAATTAGTTAGCCGAGATATATCGCGCGACAAGTGCGTCCGTCTTCATTAAAATCGTAAAGCAAGGCGGCGGCGGAAAAAAGCGGCGGGCCGTTGATTAGGGTAATATTCGGGACTATTTCGGGGCGGCGTTAAACGGGCCCGAATATTGCCGGCAATGAAGCGTTTCCGGCAGGCCGGCGGCGGCTATTTTTGTGAACGGGAAGCAAAAAAGGGTCGGGCGCCGGCCGTTCCGTGTTTACAGCAAAAACAGCCGTCGCGATCGCCGAATTTGCATCCGATGCGGGCGCAGACGCGATGGAAACGCCCGGGCTATCGAGTTCCGGAACGGAAACGTTCGCGCGGTCGTTTCTCTTTTTGTCCCCGGGTAAAGGGCCGGTTGCGACCACGAAAGGCACTTCGTATGATAATGAATCGCGCCCGGCCCGGGCTCCGTACGTGGGAAGGTGTTTGCTTGTTTAATTACCGAAAGATAAGCCAAGCATCCGCGTTTTGGGCCAATTAAAAAGTAGAAAAAGAGGCGCGCGCGTTTTCTCGGCGCGCCTTCCGCAGCCGCCGCTCGTGTTCGTCCTTTTCGTGCGGCGTTTCCTCCTCGACCTACCATTCTCGCGCGCCGACGTCCCTGCCCGAACGGGACCTCCGAAACGAAAACTACGAGAAATCGACCCTCTTAAAATTCCAGGCGGCGTACTCCTCCCGCGAGGAATCGTCGTAAAACAGCCAACTCGTTTTCACCCGGCTTGACCGGCGCGCGAGAAAAGGGGGCGGGGGTGGCAAATGGATGGAAAAAAAGGGGTCGGGTCGAAAGAAAAGGAAAAAGGACCGAAGATGGCGGCGGGCGAAAAAACGAGGAGCAATCGAGACGTCCCACTACACAAAAGTGCACTTTCGGTCAAGTGGCAAAAAGATGGCGCGCTATTCGCCCGGCCAATTGAGCGTACATTTTTAAAAATATAAAAAAAGCTAAGCAGAAAGAAAGGGACACACGGCATGGCGGCCACAGGAATTCCACGACAGCCGCCATTGTTGCCGTTGTGATTATTGGCGTCGTCGACGCGATGCCGCAATGAGAGAAATGGATCGCTGGAGCAGCTATGTGATTTGTTATTTCAGCGATATTGCTTTGTAGTCAGGTGACCGAGGTTCGCAACTTATCCGGGTGAGAAGCCTTCGAGGAGTTCGTAATTGTTGTTGTTCACAGTTTTTGCATACAATATTTTTATTATAGGTGCAAGAAATTCTTGACGATATTTCCTGTGTGGAATGCAGGAAAAAGGCCACAGTTCAGTTTCTTATTAAACGGAAGCAATGTTACCAACTTCATGCTGGAAACACTGTAAAAAGGCCTTAAGGTGATGTCGAAAGTCTGCTGCACCGGAGTTGATGACTTTTTTAATACAAAATGATTTTAAACTTCACTCTGATCTCGCTATGATCGTTGAATTTGATATTAATTGTAATATTTTTAATTGTAATCCCTACGAAAAAAATCATTGTAGGAACCTGCGTAGGAACCCACATAGGAACCCGCGTAGAATCCTGCGTAGGAACCCACGTAGGAACCTGTGTAGAAACTTACGTAGGAATCTGAGAAGAAGAGTAGTAGAAGTGATATTTTTCATTTGATTCAAATCATAACTCTAGTTTGAATGAGAACTTTATTTAAACCAAATGAACTGTTCTCTGAGTGTACTCTAAGACATTTCAAAATGTAATCCATATCGTACAGTTTACGAATATGGATTACATTACAATCGCTAATTTTACAATATAAATCGCTAAATCAACGATCCATTAATCTAAGATCCATTCATACACTCCAGTTTGTAATATCATAGAAGCTTTTTCCTCATCGCGCTTGCATTTTCGCCGACAATTATTGCTGTTATTGTTATCCCGCGATATCTCTTCGCACGTATCAATTTCCGGCCTGCCAAAACAGGGTCGGTGCTAATGAAGACGCGCCGCCGACTTGGAGTCTGGCGTAATCCAAACAAACCGTACGAGCCGCGCGAATCCCGGAATAACAGACGTATCGGCAAAAACGCGCCAAAGAGCGTCGAATTCGGATCGCGGGCTCCGAGGGAAACACCCTCTGTTTATTTTCGATGCGTCGCGTCCGCCGCGCGACGTTCTTTAATCCGCCTCGTGAAAACAAACCTGGCGCGGGCAAAAAGGCACGAAAAAAAACGCGTCGACGGCCCACAAAAGAGTGACGTCGCGTTACGACGCTTTTTCGCGTCCTTTTGTGCGTGCGCTCCTGTCGCCCGTTTCGCACCCCCGTCCCGCGCCCCCCTCGCGCGTTTCCCGTGATTCCGCCCCTACTCGCGTTTCGCGCGCCCTCTGTCTACGCGAATAATCCGCGGCATCGTCTTGACGGTACATTCCGGGTGGCGCATTTACTTATTGCAAGTGGCCCGGTTTATCGAGCGGTGTTTCGCCGACGAAAATGCGCCGTTATCGTCGCGATCCGCGAACCTCCCATGCCACTTCCATTGCGCCTCGCACTTTTTCATCTGGTTTTCGTGACGCATAGTGGGTGCATTGGGAAAACGTAATTTTTCGCGACGTGCGAAAATACGGAATGGAAAAAAGAGGGCATATCAGACAGAGAAAAATGTTGTACAATTTGAAAAAATGTTGAACAATTTGAAAAAATGTAATATTTTTCTAGTTATTAAAAGTTTACTATATTATTGTTTACAATATTAATCTTATGCTTCAATTTAGGAGATAATTTTATAGAAATCATTTTTTCGCCCGACTAAATTATGTCGGCGGCGATGGTAATTTATGAAATTAGAGAAACGATGCATTTACTTTACGTGCTTCCCTTGACCGGCACTGTCATAAACCCCGCGTTTTTGCTGTCTAACCGTTCCATAATTCTCCTCTAGACACCGGATTATATTGTATGCTTTCCCTACAAATAACCCATATGTCCATAAATCGTGTCTATATCAAACGATGGTACACAAACGTATTTTTGTCAAACAATCGTTGACCGCGTGATTTATTCGCGGCATGCATGGCCATCTCGATATCGCGATAATGGGGTTTCCAAAAATAATCATCACAGTAATAAATTGCCAGCTCTTTCTATTAAAAAAAAAACACCTCAAAAACCGTCGAGCCTACCATTTTCACACTTAAAAATAATTTTATAATCAAATAGTTGCATTACAAAATACGCTTCAAACCCGTCGTTGTTTAATTATAATAAACGCAAATAAACGGCTTCGAATTGATATTTATTGCGCAAAATGCGGCAGTAGTAAATACCGGCGTCCCACATTCGATCCGAAAAACGCATTTGTAATTTCACCACTGTCCCTCATTCCAAACTGTCCCGATTTTTCCATACAATCAAACATTTGGCTCCAGCTCTGAATCGCGTTTTGTAATTAAACGAACAAACCGACAAATAAACAAACAAACGAACAAGCGGATTGATCGCTTAATTAATCGGCCTGCGGAATGAATGTCACGTGAATTAATGGAATATTAAATTGGACGAACCGCGCGCGAAATTTATTAGCTCGGCCCGAAAAAAGTGCGCAAGGTGAAAAAAAAGTTCGATCCTCGCACGACATTAATTTCCAGCCCGCGCTAATTTGTTTCCCGGAGCGATAACGCGGCGCAACTTTTCGTCCGAACTTTCGCGGCCCCGCAAAACGGCGATGTTTAATTTTATATCCGCTATTTGCATCTAATTTAAAGCGCGCAAATAAACACGTACGTCGCGCGCAAATATTTGCTCGGCAAACGTATCACGACGGCGGCGCCCTCTCGACGTTAAGTCACGACTTTTTGGGGCTCGCGAGGAGCGCGTTATGAACGCGCGCGGCTCATAATAAAAGCACACAAAGCCGCGCTGCTATCGGTCAACCATTGTTTTAATGCGTTCGTTGGCAAATAACTCGTGGGAACACCCGTTATTTGCGAGGCGGGGAGGGCGCCGACTAAGCGGCAAATAAATTTCCGAATGTTTTGTCGCGGACGGCACATCCGGCTAGGCGTCGCGAAAGTTTACCGAACGAGCAAACAAGTAGTTGACAAACAATTCGCAGCGTGCGGTATTTGAGTTAAAACTGAACACGCGGCGTCATTATTTCGCGCACGCGTTCGGAAAACACTTTCAGCGACGCCGTTTGAATTGATTTCGTGTAATTGCATTTCGCGAGCGTTAATTAGGGATCGGCACAGCGACGTTTCGAAAAAACGGGACCGATCGCCGTCTTAAATCATGCTAACGTCGGTTCGCGTCGGCGGCAAGTTTTTTTTGCGGGAATGAAATACGTATTATGTTCGCAGCAAAAACCGGTGTTTACAGAGGAAAAACAAGTGTTTTGGAGGACTTAACTCTCGAACAATGTTTTTGCGCGATGAAAGAATGGTCTGTTACATTAGGGGGATTACTATTTGATATGGATTAAATGTAGTCGCAGTCGAGTGCCCGAGTCGCGTCATTAAAACAAATCATCCGCACTGACAGTAAAACCGAACGGATCCGCGCTATCTCGAGATATTTGATTCGCAAGAGGTACGTTTATTGTCGGACAATAAAGTACGGTCGGTATCTCCGAATCTACGGCGGTCGCGTGAATATACGTCACGCGTTATTTACACTTATTGTGTCTTCCGTGACACATTTGTTTAAAATCGAATAAACGGACGTCCCGGCAAATATAAAACGCACTTTATGCGCCCCCCGCCGCCAAATTCGATTCCCCCTCCCCTCGGGAACCTCTCTCCTCGCCGTTATCCCCAATGCTAAATGATCCTAAATCACCGTCAACTGTCTCTTGCATCGAAAACCACCTTTTCCCACGAGTCGCGAAATATCGTCGTTCCGATCTTTAAATTTTGTGAAGTATTGAATTTTGTGTAGTTTTGTCTATTTTAATATCTTCAAAACTTAATTTCTTCATAATTAATGACTCTTCGTCTACAAACGAGCGAAACGTTAATCGAAATTGGATTGGACAATTGTTTTGTTAGTTTCGTTAGTTTTGTTGTAGAATGTGTGGGGATAGAGTTTAACTGACTCAGTACCCAGTGTCTTCAATTGTCTAGGTGTGCCTAGACGATTGAAGACGCAGGGTACTGAGTCGAATTTTTCACTTTTCTCTGTGAATTTACGCGAACCATGCATTTTTCTCCGTTTTTTTATTTTTGGCACTAAGAAATTTCGACTTTAGTTTATTAACTTTTGATCCTCTCCAAGGAATTGGATGAAAATTTGCCAGTATGCAGTCCCAAGTGCGATGAGTCGATTGAAGTTTGGGGAAAATCTTCCTCTTGGATTAGTTTGGTTAGTTTTGTTAGTTACGTTAGTTTTGTTAGTTTCGTTAGTTCCGAGAGTGTCGTTAGTTTTATTGCAATAAATCTGTGATAGTCCAATTCCTGTCTTAAAAAATTCAAATTAGGAGATCAAATCCAGATAAGGCAGTCAGCTAATGAATCCGCATAACAAATCCGAATAATGAATCCGGATAATTATATCCGGATATCCATTTCATCCAAACATGACAAAATGTTTCCGAGGATGTTCGCGCTCACAACTCATCTGTCCCGGAATGAATCGAGCCGTAATACCGCGGCGAATTTGTCGAAAACGCGCGCCGATAAATAAGCCCGGGCGCGCAGCGAATAAATCGCGTTGCACGCGGAGTTAAAAGGCCGCGCTGGCCGTCGAACATCCGGATGGAAATTAGCCGCGTCCGTCAGTGTCTCATGCAAAACGGTAGGTGTTCCGCGCCCCTCGGCCGCCGAAATATCCGAAGGCACTTAACGCGCGCTATCTACAAAGCCTAATGTTGCCGCCGGCCGATACCGGCGCGCCTCTCGGCCGAGTATCGGGCACTTTCTTCGGCCGGCGGTCCGCCGATTTCCCGCTTATCTGCTGCTGCGTTCCGCGGACGGAACGGTCCGCGCGCGAATAAATTAGCCGCTCGTCCGCTTTAATGGGCTTTTATTCAGCGCGATGCATTTATCGCGCCATTATGAATTCCTCAAATTAAGATTCACGCGGGTAATGCGTCCGCCCGCGGGACGCCGGCTTTTACCGGCTATCCGGCGCGCCGCAATTCGCCAATTTCGGCGGTATCGCGCGCCGATCGCGGCTGCCCTTTCGGCCGATTTAAGTGCGGCTTATCGGGCATCGCGCTTTCGCGTGCGTGCTTTGTCAATAACCGCGCGGATTCGGCGCGATCGCTCGGCCCACTTTCCGCTCGATCGCGCGCCACGTCACGGCGCGTCGGCGCGATCTGGGAATCGCGAAACCGCGGGAAAACGCTCGCTTTTACTCGTTAGCCGGTCACGGCTGTCGCGCGTATCCCGCCGCCATCGGTAGCGCCATTATCGCCGCTTGCACAACGCAAATATCCCGGCGAATAAATCGATTCGGTGTGCCGGCTGTCGGCGCTTTCAGATCGCCGGGATTAGCGGGCAAAGCACCGCGGCATCGCGCGCGCACGAAACGCTTCCCCGGGCAGCGCAAACAGTCGTCGAATTATAGCCGCACGTAAGGTGAAATGTCAACGGCTGACTAACTCGGCGTTGACACAACCTGTTTCGACGCTATCTTGGTCGGCGCTGTTGGCTCTGCGGTTAACCGGCGGCAAAAATTGGGAAAGGCCCGATCGCCCGGCGCAATGCCCCGATGCTGAGAAGGCAATAGCGTTTAGCAGAGTTGCGCAACGGAGTTTCGCCGCGGGGTTTCTTGAATTGAGAAAATCGTATGAAAACGGAGACGGTGGACGGTGTAAGGGTTACAATGTCGTAATGTATCGGATGTAGATTGGAATGGTTAAAACTTCATATTGTCACAGGGGTGACGATGGTATTGTTGAAAAATGGAGTAGGGATAAAGATTTAATCCGAAGTTTATGAAAAGTGCATCGACGCATTCGTATTGCGAATAATTCGAATTGTAGTTCATTTTAAATAAAAATGAACTACATTTTGCTTCATACAAAAATGTAGTTCATTTTTATTTAACAATATTGTTGTATGCCTCAATGTTATTAGAAGTATATAATGTATCAAAGCAAAGATTGCTATATCATAATAATACCGAAACTTGTGAAAAGTGGGAAATTCAATATACTCGGAGAACGTTTTTTTAACTTGAATAAATGTGTTACTTAAATACGAACCTACTATAAGCAGGGAAATATTGAGAATCAACAAAATAATTGTGTTATTATTTGGTCAACAAAAGAATTCGGTTAATTTAACCAAATGTTTGTTGAGTCTTGTTAGACACGATAAGTTCTGAAAGTTTCGAAGGACTGGTTGTTTGCCCTCCTTTCTGCAATGAATTAGAATTTAATAATTTATTTGATTTAGCTCGGATAATTCCTTGCGTGTAGATTCTGCATTAAAATTAAAATTGTTTATTTTATTTTTCATATAATATATTATTTATATAGTGAAATAACTTATTTATACATATTAAATAAGGTTTATTCCAACTATGTTTATTCCAGCTTTACCACGTATTTATCATAAATGTATAAAACATTATATTTGATGAATAGTTAATTTAATCTAATAAATAATCTAGTAGGTTCGTACATAAGTAAAGATTTATTTGAATTAAATAAACCGTTCTCTGACTGTACATTCGATAGTACGAAAACAAAAGTTGGAATAATTCAGACTTTGGCTAACTCGAAATTTCGAACTTTGTAAAATTCGATAATTCGAAAACCAGTTAACTTCGAACATTCGAAATTACAAAGGTTCGTAAAAACAACGATCCTAAAATACAACATGCGTTACAATGCTAGCTGCACACCGATGGAAGTTTTACGAAAATTGAGAAGGTTCATATACACCTTGATATTTTTCCTTTGAGATTACATTCTGTGCTTCACTTTCCATCTTACTTAATCGTCAACAGTTATACTGCTGACATTCCGGTTCCATTACCGGATTCGACGCAAAGTTGTCATTGTAAACTGTCACAGTACAAATATTAACCTTTAGACAATTTCCTGCAAACCGTTGTCAGAATTCTTATCACGCGATATTTGACCGAATTTTCCCATTGTGCTTGCTGGATTTGAAAATAGTTATAGTTTGAACGCATATGACAATACAATCACATAATGTAACTTACAGTGTAACTGTACAAAAAAATTACACGGAAGTTACAATTTAAAATCAACATATTACCGAGATCATAATTACTAGAATAATTACAACTTCTTAAACTGTTATGATACGCAAAATGCTTTGATTTCTTCTCTGCCAAACGTACCGATTTTTTATTTGCAATTATCTACTTTACCAGCCACTCATACTACGTCTATTCTAACTTACGATAGACACTGTATTATTACGATTTCCATAGTATCCGCCGCAATATGACCCCAATAAAATACATATTCTACAATCCCATTTTCTTTTCCGTATTAACTAATGCTGCGCGGTTTTATGGGGCGAACGGTCAAGACTGCTGGGCGGTAAATTAGTCGGGACATTAGTTAAATGGCCCGAGTGTTTACGAGGGCCGTTCCAGGATTTACAGTCAATGTAACACTTTTTCCGCGCCCGCGGTCTATTTCGCCCAGCAATTCTCGCTAATTGAATCGACGAACGGTTTCCAAGTTTTACGCCGTGGTTACAAATTGGAAGCAAGTTTCCAATGAAAAACGAATTTCGCGTGTCCGAAGTCGCAAAGTGAATCGTCGGTGCAAAAAAGCAGCCACAAGAAGTGTCGCTCGTCGGAGCGACACATTAGCGCGCTTTCGGGAAACAAAACAAGACGATCGGGCGAACGCATTTGATTGCGCGCCCGAACATTCCGCGGTTAATTAACATTCCCTCCGACGGCGAATATCAACCTTGACCCGGGGATGACCGCTACCGATCGGGCAACTTTATTGCGAGAAAGTGAAACTTTTGCCGTTAATGTCTATTTTAAGGACACCACTCGAAATAGCCCCGGAGCATCCAGCTCTCGGTCGCGTGATTAATCAAAGTCAATAGTTGCGCCGGAAACTGCGAATCCGAGCGCGAAAGACACGCAGGTGTACTTATTGTTTGAACCCGGGCAATATTCAAATGGCAGCGCAATGCAAACGTTTGTTCCGAAGTACGTAATAAAGTAAATAGCGGCATTAAAGTTACACATACTTCCGCGCTTCCATTCAGCCGTGCGTTAATTAAATTGAAACGCAGCGGCGAAAGAACAAGTTCGCGCCGACGGACCAACTTAGTCAAAAATGATACGCACGTAATTGTTTCGCGGAGTTGTAATAATCGACCGTCAAAACGCAATTTACCCGAGTATATTGTAATTACCCGACTAATGAATGCTAAATTTTAATTCGCCTGTTGGCCGGTTGCGGCGCGAATATTGTTTCGATGTTATGAATTGTAGAAATCGAAATTCGAATCCTGGAAGGATTCCAAGTTTTAGTATTCGAATAGTTCGTTCTTCGAATCATTCGAATTCTCTTTAATGATTCGAATACTTGGATTCAAAAAACATTTTTTCACTATAATATTTTCCTAAAATGAAATTGATTTTATTTCAACTTAAATCTGGTTAACGACATAATTTCAAGAAACACGAGTAACATCGGTTGACTTTATCCACTCGGATAGTTCGAATACTCAATACCTCAAATGTTTGCCAAGTGTTAGAACGTCAAACGGTCACAACACCCATTCGCAAATTGCTTATTTTTGCGCCGGATCGCGGAAGTCAATAACTCGGAAAGCGGCTGACAATTAGCCAAACGTCGGCAAAACGCGGCGACAAAAAGCGATTGACCAAGCACGCGACACGGATAATCGTTTCTCCGAAGCCCGTTGATAAGCGATTTCTCAACTTTTCGCAACGCTTCTTTGCCGCGGCAATAACGCGACGACGCAACGCCATGCGGCTAGGATTACAACTATCCGAACAAACTTGCAATTACGCAAAGTATCGGTTACAATTTACGCGGCGTTGCCCAAGAGTATATCGATCTCCCGCTAAATCGGCCTACAAATTAACCGGCGCGCAACTTGCTGCGAAACAATTTGATCCCGACGTATTAACGCGCCGATATTACGTAATTTATCTATTGAAGGCAGTTGCCTCGGATGCGCCCCGCCGCGAACTCAAGCCCGTAACTTGTTCCGGATAACGCGTGCCGAGAAAAGCGGCCGAAATTTGTCCAAACTAACTTCCCCTTGGAGCGGCAGGCAAGCGCGAAATAAATCCCGGCCGCGCGTCATTGTGCGTCCCGCCGTCGATTTGACAAATCATTCGGCCAGGTGTCGCGACGGCACAATGCCGCGGGACGCTACTTAACGCCACCTCGGGGTCACACCGCGCCATTCAAGGCGACCCGTGACCGGCAACGAGCGCGCGGACAATTGTTACGCCGGAAAAGGCCGAGCCGAGCATATCTGCCTCGATCGGACGAACCGTGTTACCTAGTTATAGTGATGTTCGAACGGAAGAACAAGTTCGAATAAGACAGTTACTCGAGAAAAAAAATAGTAAAATATTGATCAGTAGTTGATCATCTACACTGAGAAAACTAATTCGTAAAAGCTACGAAAACTTCAGTCTTTTTACGATATATATCGTAAAGTGTACGAATTTTTCGTAGCTTTTACGATATATCTCGAAAAGTGTACTCATTTTTCGTAACAAAGCATTTTGCTATAGCAATTATAGTAACAATTATGGTAAATTTTCTTTTTACAATTATTGTAGTTATTTGATGGTTTGCTGATTTGCTTCTTTCTTTTATTTCAGAAAAGTTGGGCCCTGAAGATCTTTTCCTGCATTCTTTTCGGGATTGCGAGTTTAAAAAGAAATGTGTGTTCAAAGCTGCGATAGGGTCGTAGAGTTAGAAATGGTTGTTTTAAAGTAGACTTTTTCGGTGGGAAGACGTGATGGAATGAAGCGGTTTTGAATGGATGGATAAATATTTTGCGAGACATTTCAGGAATTTTTGTCAAGTTTTTCGGTTTCCTTATTTCGCGGGGGCAGATATTTTTCAACTTCGACGGGTTTGCAGACGAGTAATATGTTCTGAAAGAGTTCTTATTCGCGTTCAAAGCTTTCGATCGGGGAATTGACGTCACGTCACAGTTTATCATTCGTAAATATTTGCGATTATGTACAATTGTCTGAAAACCGCGATCTCGATACCGCGTTTTGAATTGAATTTCCGCATTTTTCACGAGTTTTTGGAGTCAGATCATATCTGCGCGTCCATTATTCTTGCATTTTTATCAGTAATCGAAAGTGCCTCGAAAAATGGAGTTGATAGAATTTCGGGTTCAAAAGTCTCGTAAACCTTTGTGCAGACGGTTAAATTCAATTCAAGATTGCCTACTCGAGTTCAGAAGGTACACATAATTAAAACTCGCCACATTCACTTCCACCACGCTATCAACCTGATATTTCATCTGCTTTGAATAAAATCTCTCTGCAACATTTACATAATTACAAAAGTCTTCTCTTCACAACAGTTGATTCAACGAACAAGTGCCTCCAATTGTCACCAAGTGATTTAATTCTCTCAAAGCAAGACTGCCGTACAACGTATTTTTGCCTTTTCCCACAAACGGACACCTCTCCACAAAAACCTGAAAACCTTTTTTGACAATCGCGCCCACTTGCAATCGGGTAACCATCCTCTCACAAACAAAAACTCCGAAGAGTCCACGTTCCCTCCTCCCTTTCTCCCCCCGAACAAAAGAATTTGTTACAAAGATGCAAAGTGTGCGCCGCGTCAATGTCGACGCAACAACTCCACTTCATTTCTCCTTAATTATCCGCATCGCGAGTGCCGTCTCCGTAGCCGAACGGCGCTTCATTAATAAACTCAATAGCCCATTCGTCTCCCGGCCGAATGCTGAAAATACCGCACCGCCCCGACGGATCTCGCGATCGGCCGAAAAACTAAGCGGAATATCGCTGCGTAATTAACATTCGCCGAAACATCCGCGGAACTAAGTTTCGGGTAATTAGTCGCGGCAAAAATGCGGCAACGCGATGAGGCTCCGCGATAGCGCGGCCCCGTAATTTAGAGCGGTATCACGCGTAAAGCAATTACGGTGGCATCGCAGCCGAATTCTCCGGCGGAAAGGAATTCGTCGTCGGGATCGCCGCCATTGGCGCAGCGCCGGGCGCACAATGGAGCTTCTTAGCGACGACGCCGACGACATTTTACGGCCCTCGTAATCCAGGAAGATACTTTAGCAGCTGGCCGTGCTCGCGCGTGAAATATTTATCAAGTTCGGGGCCACGCTATGAGAAACGCACGCCGAATAAAGGCCAGATTAAAGACGAAATCGGTTATTGGATTTGCACGCGGGTTGACGCTCCCACGGCTCATCCGAAATGCAAACAAGCCGGCGCAATTTCGTCTTACATTAATCGAAAGGTCTGAATGACGATTGGCCCTTATTCGCGCGCTACAGCCAGGCGGTCCAGCGATTGATGATATTCGAGGCGATGTCGAACATAGAAACGAAGTTTGATTTATTAGTAAATTATGTGATGTTTTTGCGTGCTCCCAGCAGTTGAGGATTAAATAAAAAGACAAGTGTTTATAACGATCTCGATGCTCCTTATTTCAGTTAAAATGAAACAGCGCCTGCCAAAATATAAACATCAATTTGTATTTATATTTATAACAATCAGGGAATACATTATTAGCATTAATTAATATTAGTTTGAATTTTGAGAACATAACCTAATTCAAAATATGAGAATTCTGTTTCATAGAAATATTGTACATTATTGCATACCTTTTCGTTGATTACAGTAGCGCGTATTGTGTTTTCACATAACAGTGGATTTGCAGCGTTGTTTTACATGAATTGCACTCGATTCGCGCAGATACAATTTATATTGCATTTCCTCGTGTACGTTAATTTCAAAGAAAATTAGATCGATAGAAAAGAATTGGATCCGAACTTGAAATTAGTTCTATGATGATCAGTGCAGATACCAACCTAATATTTGTTTTGACATATCAAGGTTTATAGTTAACCTAAAAAATTTGAAGTTCATTTTCTGAGGCGAAGTCTATGAAATTTCAGAGCAATTCGGGCGTCTGACCAAATGCTTTGAATTTCTTCTAAAACCTAATATTTTAATACTATACCAACTTTACTATTGTCCGCGTCTTAGATTTGTCGTAGAACAAATCTTTAGTCTTGTGGTTATAGTTTCAGGGTTCTGAGTTGGAGGTCGGGGGTTCAAACCTTAGCTACATCGACGAATTTGTTATTCTTATTTGTTAAAAAATTAGTTACTGTTTCAGAAACCGCTAAGAATTTAACAAATTGTTGATAACAATTCACAACCCAAACCAAATTTCATTAAACTCCAAAAAAAGGTCAGACATTCACCTTCAGCCTGTTCTTCCCTCTTCTTCCCAACACGTAAAATTCGCAGCTTTTTCCCCGTTTCCAAGATTTCGAAGGCCACTTTACACCCCGACCCTATCTCTTCGGTGTCAGTGACGGATGCACGATCATTGGCGCCATTACCGCGAGGCGCGTAAATATCAGTGCGATTCGGCCGGCATTCTTCGGAACCGGCCGATCCGCCCTCAATTAACGAGGCAAAGGCGCGTGCTCGGCCGACATTCGTCTCGGCTTTTTCGTCGGGAATTCGGAATCGCTTTGTTTGCTCGGCGGTTTGTCCGCGAAATTGGCCGCCCGTACGTTTTTCAAATCGAACCCGGCCGACGTCACGTGCGATTTATCCGCGCGAGTCTGTCGCGCGAACGTACTCGGCGTCGCGCGGTTGCACTTTTTAGCATATCGGGCGACGCGTCGCGCGAAAAAGCGGCCGCGCGGAATCGTCGGGTTTGAATAAAAACGTCGCGTTTGCATAATACGTTTGTGTCGCGGCGAGCGAAAGAAAATGGAAGACAAACGACGCGCCCGGTACGATCGAAAAATCTCAATCGCGGCGGAACCGTGAAGCCGAGCACCTTTCATCTCGAGCGGTCGCTCTTTTTGCCGCGCGCCGGGGCACGGCGCAAAGAAACCGAGCAAAACAAAGCAAAGTGTACAGCGACTCGCGATAAAATTTAATGTCAGGTGGCTGTAACTGCGGAGCCAAAGATCAACCTTGTCCCGAATCAGTTTAATTCGCCTTTCTAGATAACCGCACCATAAAGCCCGACGCGGCTCCCCTCGTATCGTGTACCGGCCCCCTCGCGCAGCATCGGCTTTTGATCGCTCTATTATCCAATCTTCGACATCGCATCATTTTTGCCGTAGACGTAGACGCGAGCGCGCTCTGGCGACTTCCCGAGTTAAAATTGAATGTGGTTTTTCGTACGGCACTGCCTGAAGAAAATTAACATATGTTTTCATATATGAAGGCATTTAAGGAGGTTGCTTTTTATCGGAGATTGGTTAACTTTTAAATTGTGGAGTTTGAATTATTTCAATTTATTGCTATTGTTTTTTTTTCTTTTCAATTTGTTATATTCATTGTTATTATTTTATTTTAAATTTATTGTAATGAGTATTATTTTTTAATCATGAAAAATGGATTTTGATATCGGGATTTGAACCCTTGCCCCTGGTAACTTCTATTTTTATCTGTAAAAACTATTCAAAATGATTTTAGTGGTAATAATAATTAAACAATTTTCAAACATCAAGTATTTTAAAATTTCGATAAAATCTACACTATTTTGACAAGTTTCAACTTGTCAAAAACCTGACGGATTTTTTCTCAGCTCACGCGACATAATAAACGCGCTTGGGGCATTTGCATGTCGAAATTGGATTCGCAATTATTGCCCCGGCAAATTGCGCAAGAATGCCGCTCCTTTTTTGCCTGCCGCGGTTATTCAATTTCAAAATCCGTTTGATATTCGACGACGCGATATCGCTTCCTCGTAAGAACATACGTTCCACTCCTCATATCGAATGCAACCGCCGCGTAGTCGCGCCGGGTCTGCATGCGAAATGGCGGGGAATTGAATCGCACCGATTTCGGTTCTTATGGGAATCGGAATAATTGAATTTACTTTCGGCAAAAAGCGCCGGGCGAATGAATTTCAATCTCCGCGACGCTCGAAATATGAAAATTCGCGCGCGAACGCGAACGGCTCGCGGCTCCGCAGCGTCGCCCGATACCGATCGAGAGATCGCTGCGGGGATATAATAACGAGGCTCGAAAACTCGTTCGGCCGAACGGGAACGCCGGGCCGTTTCTTTGATCGGCCACAAAAAATGTCCCTTTGTCCCGGGCCACAATGCGAGCGGCCCGACAACGCCCGCGAAACGGATACCCGGGCCCCGAAATTGCCTCGCTACGTTAATTATTTATTATCAGCGGCGAAATGTCCTCTCGTCGCAACGACAAAGGCGCCGATCGGACTTCCGAAAGAGGCCAACTTTTCCGGCATTCCGGGTCAAAATCATCTGGGTCAAAATAAAAAAAAAAAATTCCTTTTGGGTCTGTTTCGGGCGTTTCGTCAAACACAACGTGAGACGCGTTTTTTTTTTTTTTTTTTTTTTTTTTTTTGTGCGCAGGGATGATACGAGGGAGAAAGTAGGTGGAGTTGCAGGCACATCGGGCTCAGCGCCACAATGGCCGAAAAACCGGAAAGAACGGCGGCACACCTCCTGTCGCTGGAAAAATAGATCCTCCGGGATGAAGCGGACGCGCGTCCGTGGCGTGCGTGCGATCGCACAAACGTACACGTGAGCCCCGAAGACGGCGGAATGGGCAAAAAGGAAGACGAGGAGGCCGGCCATTGGGCAGATTCCCATGAAATTCGAGCAGCGCGCGAGCGCGGTAAAGGTCCGTCGTCGGTCGTCCGCCGTCCCCCCTTCTTCCCCCCTCCCCCCGGTCGGTCGGACTGACGCGCCCGAAGAAAGGGGCAAGGCCAAAATTAGACTAAAGCGGGACGACGTCGATGTCGAAAAAGGACGACGCAGAATGGACAGAGGGGAATTAAAGCGGGCGAATAATTAGTTCGACCACCCCGGAAGACGATCGGGCGAGCGGAAAGAGAAATATTACGCTCCGCGCGCGTATTGTTCATGCATTTGCATCGCAACCCAAGGCGGCGATGCAAACGCGCGCCGGCAGAAACTGGCCAACTTTCTTAACAGTCGGTCTATTGGCGGATGAGGTTTGCGAGTGTAGGTATGAGATGAGAGTGTGCGAGTCGAAGGGACAGGCGATTATGATTTCTGCCGATCGCGCGTTGCGGAGAAAAATATCGGGATAATGATCCGCAGGATTTGACGGTGCAGATTCAATTACGAGCGTGTATTTCGTCGGTGGAATTCACGCGTGTCGCGGTGGTATTTTTACAGTTGGGCCACGCAAACTGTTGGCGGATATTTCGCGTTAACGCGGCAGAAAATCACGGTCGGGTGACACCTGACTTTTGCGTCGGGATTCCACTCGATGTCAATGATAGAGCTCGGCGTAAAGCGTTGATGTTCTGAATCGCAAAACATTCGCCGGTCGTTGGAAAAAGGGTTTACCAAAGGCATTCTGAACTGGGAAAACTAATTCGTAAAAGATATGATACACTTATGAGGAATATTATAGAAAATGTGAAGTCTCGTACTTCGTACAGGATCTCAGGTATTAATCAGTTTTTGCAGAGACCTGAAAAAATGTTGTATTAAACATTCTTAGATTTACAGTATTTTATGCTATATATAGTAAAAATTCTTTTTTACTATATTTCGTGAAAATACTACAACAATACTAATATAGTAAGAAATAATCCTAAGTAGACATTTCACCAGTAAGTCGCTAATTAACGTTAAGAACTCGTGAGTTTTTCGTAAATTTTTCTATTCTAAAAAAACTAGCGTTTTACTCACGAGTAACTTGCAAGATACTCATGGAAAACTCACAAGTTTATCGCGAGTTTTCCTCACTAGGAATTCACAAGTTTTAACATTACACTTTCCGAGTTTGACTCGCTAGGAACTAGCGAGTCAAACTCGCTAGTTTTTTACAAGCGTTTTACAAGTCAAAATTTCTACCTGGGATGTCACATAGTAATCTTGGCGTATCATGTTTAGTGTGAAAATAATTATTGTCACTTCTATTTCATTATATCATGATTCCTTCGTAGTATAGTAAAATTTACTGTAATTCTAACTATTTTATAAAGAACATGTAAAGGATATAATTGGGACCGGTTTAGAACTGATTTGGGTCGTTTTCAATCGGTCTTATTAAAATTTCCCTTTTCACTCTGGATAGATGAAAACCCTCTGTTTTCAAACATAGACTTCACAGGAAAAACAAACCTCTTATAGCAAGATTTTAGTGAAAAGAGAGGAAATGTACCTTATTTCAAGAAAGAAAATGGTCAAACAGATAGATTATACCTCTTAACCTCGGATTTGAAGAAGTGTGTAAAAGATTTGTTTTTCTGGTTTTCCAGCCACAATTTAATGTAAAACTCATCATTAATTTTCGGTAGAATTTCTGTACTCGTTATTTCTCTTCGCAATCTTTCGAGGCCAAAACCACTATGTTCTTTAAACCATGGTCGACCCGCCAATTAAACAATTTCACCGCAGACCCGTTCCCAAATGAAACTACCCAGCGTTCGCGCCAAAAACTTGATTTGCTCTTAAAGTACCCGCTGCGCAACTGATAATTCGCCCGGACTCTCAGCGCTCTTTTTTGCCAGCCGGAAAATCCGGCGCGATCCGCTGCCAAGACACGTCCGAGTCACGCGTCCCGTTTCACACTCTTGCCTCGAAAATCGCGAGCCAATTACGGCGCCCACTTAGCGCGGCTAACTGCATTTTTCTATCACGTCGACTAGCTCCATTTTTCGCGCCGCACGCTCATTTGATTACGCGCGATACCCATCGCCGGGCACGACCTAGCGGTAAAAGTAGCGCGAAAAATGATTTAATCTTCGGCACGGGCAATTAAGCCGCGCTTCTTTGTTTTTTGCTCGCGCGCGTCCCCGGGCGCGTACCGTTAACGAATCCGATCGGGTCAGCGCGATAATTTCGTCCCGGGCGACGTTGCAATTTGGCAGCTGCGCCGCGTAATCGGAATAATCTGGCGATTTGCGCGCGTGACCGATCGACGGTCACGGCGACACGCGCACGCACGCACGCACGTCGACTTACGTCCGACCCGATAAACCTCAGCGCGGAAAACCCCGGGAAAGCCAATTAATCGAACCCGAACGAGGGTTCCCTGGGAATCCGCACGCAACTTGGACAATGGACGCGGTTTCGGGTGCCGAGTGGCGTGCCGTGTTATTAACGTGGAGGGATTGAATTTACGGCGCATAAGTGCGCATGGAAACATCGGGGGAGGAAATTCAGAACGGATATACGGGGAAAAAATAGAAGGTAGAAATTAACGGGTAAGGGAGCTTCGGTTTTGCTGATGAAGTGTATGGGGGGCTGGTATAAGTGAAGTGAATGACTTAGGTGTTTTAAATTGAGAGGTAGACAACAGGTTTAGATGGGGCTGGATATGTTTGAATGAATCGGTAAAATGTGAAGTGTGCAAAGAATTGTACTAATGTGGAAACGGGTGAAAGGGAATTTTTCAAGGTTAGAAACGACAAGGTGGCGCCACGTCAATGTGTTTCTGCTTGAGAGATACTGATTCAGCAAAATTGATTGCATGGCATACATTCTGACACATTGTAATGTTTGTATTTTATTTGATTTAAGCATCAGTATTGCAATTTTAAAGTAGTATGTTTACCTTGGTAAGAATTATTTCATAAAACAAAGAATTTCCATTTCAGATGTGGACAAAAATGTAATAATTTGAATGAATATCTATTTATAATGAAAGAAAAATTCATGACATATCGATAAAACTAAAAATTAAATATTAAAAACAATTGATTAGTTACTGATCAGCCCAAACTTGATCTAAACTATCTCATTTCCAGGTATATCAGTTTTGTTATCTGATTCAAACATTTTGTATTCGATTTTAAACGATCGTTCTTTAAAATCGTGTTAAAATCCGATTACCAATATCGGAATTCACAAGCAGATACTGACCACTAGAAAGAGAACTATCGCTCTGATATTTGGATGATTTCAATATTGAACGTTTTTCAGTGAAAATAAATCTAATTGTGAATTGTGCTTGTTCACTTGACACAAAATGACAATATTTCAACGATAATAGAATATCCCATTTCAAAGCAAAAATTTAGAAAATAAATGTTCCTTATTTATTTTCCTCGAGAAATTCATTTGTATAAAATACACTCTTAAAAATCTTCATGTGATGTTGAAATGACTGTAATTTTGTGAAAATCCGTTTATTTTAATACCACTTAATTTTACACTGAAAGGATTTATTTTATACTGAATAGGTAGTAGTTTTGTATTAAAACTTTTCCTTTTATTATGAAAGGATTTTATTTTGTCGATATTTTGAGCG
>JABFPB010001084.1:0-28103 GCA_022817645.1 Ceratoteleas bidentatus | reverse complement strand
AGGTAAGACAAAAAATATCGTTCGCACCTCGGACGAAAAAACCTATTTTGCGCCCTTGATACGAAATATACTATTTTTATTGCAAATCGACTAATAGATCAATTCTATTATATTTTGAGTTACAAGGAATATTTTGAGGTTTAATTGGTTTAATAGGTTTTTTTGGAATTTAGATCATGCAATAGAAGGACATCTTAAAAAAACTTGCAATATTTTTTCGCATAATTTTTCGTTCCAAATAAACTTATAAACTAAGACTACTATTTTTTAGCTAAAAGTGTATTATCAGTGCATTTTAATGCTGGCTCGTAAAAACAAATTGTTTTCAAATGTTAGGTAAAATTTTTCGTTACACATTCTTTGTGAATTACTAGCAATATTTACTTCCACATTTTTTACGTCAAAAATAGTCAAAAGAAGAAATGCAGATTTATGAGACACCCTTTATATAATGTTTTAACACATACTCCATACTATTCCATTCGAGAAACTGTTTCAGGTTATTTTCACGCGACAAAATTTTCTGACAATTCCATTTTCGTATTTGTCAGAATTTTACGACAATCACTCGTTACTATAACCCGAAAATCAAACGCTCCCGTATTGTTGCGCGGCAAACCTTTTATGAACATGCGACGAGGTGTTCGAAAATTAAGCCCAGCAGGAAACAAATAATTTTAGTCGTGTCTTTTATTTCGCCGCGTCATTGATGACGATCATTGTTTAATATTCACGAAATACAAGTAGTGCATTAATTTGCTCCTGCTTCTAACATGACCCGATCGGCTCTATTGAATTTCACGACAATTATATATTTACCCGCATATGCGTACAGGGATCCCGTTTCAACTGAACACCAGAAATAATCCCTGAAAGTATACCCAAGCACAGTTAAGTCCGTTCATTACCATTATATATTATATTCAATTAATTTACAACATGCTCCTAATTGCCGATTATTGCTTCCCTTTATTTTTTGTGCAATATAGATGGTTAAATAACTGATATTACTTAACACAAGCTAATTATGCGCGCAAACTTCATTTAATGGTATTAAATCCATTTGATCGAACAGAAATTCAAATTCGGGGGAATATTCCTATAAATATTAAGTGTGTAACCTCAGTTAGCCATTTAAGATAAAAATGACTGAATGGAGTTATCCGAAGTGTACATTGCAGATATCTACAATTCAATTCGCGTTCGAAGAACGTGAAGTCGCGGCATGGAAATTCGCCCTCGCTCATATTGTTTCTGCCCGGCGGCGCGATTTTTCACATTTCAGCCCACATTAGTCGTAATTTGCAAAGATGTATATCTTGCGAACCTGAATCGCCTGACTTTATATAGTTCGTAACAGCGACCGACATGCATTTTTAAGCTCCACGACCAGTGATATTATGCAAAAAATATACTTTACGGCACATTTTTCACAATGATAACATTTGATTAAATTTTAAATTACATTAATTCCAAAAATTACACAAAGTAATTGTTGGGTATTAAGATTTAATGATACTTGATACATATGAAAATTTACATGATGACATTATGAAAAGGTGACATTAAAAAAATGGATATATACATTTAGAAATTTTGTAAACATTTATAGATAAATCGTAAGAATGGAAGCGATGACAGTTTTGTTGTGATTTGCCGATAAATGATCGAGCTGTAAAAATCTCGTTTTTAAACGAAATTCTTGGATTCCAATATATGCTTAATTAATTTTGTGCCGATATCAATTTCTGGAACATTATATGCCACCGTCAATTTGTTAAAGATAATCTTTTAGCCGTAATAACTCATTAATAATTACCGCCGCATTTCGCGATGTTTTAATTAGTTTAAAATTTTGTCCTGCTGGCAATCGACGCGTATCGTAAAGAAATGAATTCTAATTAAGCGAGATGTATCGCCAAGCGGCTCGAATTTATGATCGTTGTCATTCGCGCATTGCGGACGTGCTTTCTGCGCGAAAAAGGTGCATTTTTGCCATCACTAATTATTGCGAAATTTCATTTTGTGAAAGTAAAATTCAATTACCGAATGGCCGCAAGAATTATCCCCCGATTGCTACTGTACAATGGAACCATTAGCATAATTGTCCGGTATCATTCACGAAAGTGTATTACTTGGGATTAAATTTACACGCGACGGAAAAATATTTTCGGGGTTAAAAATAACAGTACCGACGATAGTCATTGACGATGCATATTTCGACGATAAAATTTCATTGCAACTATGTTATTATGGCAAATAATTTTGCGAAACAGGTTGAATGCAAATTGAAATTTTACTTAAAATTCAAACAAATTAAATTTTGATTGTTTGTAAATGTGAAAAGGTTCAGCCTTTACAATTTCGTGAGCGATGTTGCGTGAAAAATCTGTCTCGAGCATCATTGAAAATGGCGACTCCCACTTGGCGAGTCGCGCATATAACTTTAGCATATACTTTTGTGAAGAATCTCAACGACATTCTCGCAAAGCAGAAGGATATATTTCTTTGTCCTTTCGAGGACTGGCAGCAAGTCGACTTTGATATCAATATGTGTAGAACAAATGCAATTAAAGAACGCTAATAATAAAAGTTCTTCGGCTGCGAAAGGAACGTAAAAACCGATAGAATGTTCTTTCGGGATTTGTGATATTAGATAATTGCGTCGCGATAAATTTTGTGGTAATGTTTCCTAATTTGACGGGGCTCTCGATGAGAAAGACCTGAGTTATTTCTTAATTACAGTAATACGTTAGAAGTAGTCAATGGCAAATCAAAATGAAAAAAATGATATGCTGTCGAACGAAAAATAATTTTTACAAACTGCGCACTAAAATTTGACGAATAAATGAATTGTTTTAGTCAGAACTTTGAAATGAATTATAAGTTTTACAAACTTTCATTTACGTCAGTAATACTAATTATTTTTACGATTTTTATCACGTACTGTACGTGAAAGTGGATGAATTTCAATTTATTATCGACAGTTTTTCTTCATTGTTTATGGGCAACTTCATATCATGTATAGTTACTTTTGGGCCATTACTTATTAGTGACTTCTCGTTAAAATCGTTAACTATTTCGCAATCGCGAATTTATTCAATTGGACAAACGGGAATGTATCAGAATTTTTACGCGTGACATCGAAATGTTTAATATTTTAGCAAACGATATTACAGCGTTGGGAGCAACGAAGTTTAACGTTTATATATTTTTTGACATAAAAATTTTATGGTCGGCTGTAATAATATCGTCGATTTACGTCCTTCCCAACCAGAACTCGATTAAACAAACGCTCTAACGTTTGCGAATGCGGTATATTGTAATACAATTTCCCACATTTCATAATTTTCGCTCATAGTTGAATGTTTCTTTCACATCCAAATTTAGTTTCTCAATTAATTATATAAGAATATAATTAATTCAAACAATTTCTGTAAAAATGTTTATGCGCCGACAAATCATTTGGTTTATGTTACCTATTAAAATGTCTTTTTCCTCGGATTAAAACACACGAAAATAGTAATTGTGTTCTGATTCGATGTAATTCATTTTGCGTAACCGCGAGCGATATTTAGTGCCGAAATTCTCGCAGTAATAATGTACTGCGGTTTTATTTATACTATGTGCTGTTACGATTAAAGCAGTTACAATAACTGAAACACAATACTTTCCGAAAGGCGATACACGAAGCTCGAAACATCGAAGAAGCCGAAATGCGAGTGAATGATTAAACATCTCATATTAACACTCGTATATCAATAAGTCTAACGATCAGAATTGATGTCAATTTAATCAGTTCAACAAAATTACAGATTAAGGGGACTCTCCGCGCAAAAACGACGTTTTTTGGCATTTTTTCACATTATTGTTTATAACTTTTGTTTGGTTATAGTTATTGCCATTAAGAGGACAATAAAATCCGTCCGTAATTTTATTGTCCTCTTAATGGCAAACAAAATGGTGCTAAAAATAATAAAATTGATTGTAATTTGAGCTCCCAATAAGTTTTGACAATTGGGTTTTTTTACAGTTTTTTGTGAATTAATAATAAACAATTAATTTTTTAGGGGTTTTCGCTACAGATTAATTATCAAGGGACCTAAAATCTACAAAACGTGGAGAGTCCCATTAACAAGAACAAATAATGTCGAAAAATATTTGTTCCCCTCAAAATGGCAGCGCCCTCCACTGATATTAAATTACTTTTACGTGACGATAAATATGAATTTTGATAATACGTAAATACAATTCATACGCGATTTGCAATTTGAAATTAAGTACCGCGTCATGTAGTCTGCGAATTAATTGGTTCAATAAATTTATGCGTAATGTAACAAATAAATGCGCGAAACAGGTGGATTCAAATGTAGCATGTGTGCATAGTTTTGAATTCAGTTGCGTGATGGAAGCGAAACTGTTAGATGCAGTTAGTATTATAATTATTTTATTATACAAAGTTGGCAACGCAGAATAATACTGATATAATTAATTATCGCGCCGTCACTGTTTTTCCCGGGTTTTCGTTTTATAATTAGTTGCGCGAGGTGCTTAACGTCGCCAGTTCTGTTAACATCGATGACGAGTTATTTGGACGGAATAGTTTTTAGTCGCGCAAACACCCTGGGACTGCAAATAGAAAATTAAATCGCAGTATTTACGATCGGAATCACTGTGATAGCTATTCCAATCGTGCGATACGAATCGCCGAAAGTTCAACCATTGTGATTGGCTATTAAGATAAGTTGTAGCGTTTTGTGGCTAGCTGTTAGGATTTATGAACGTGGTTCTTGAGTTCTTCCAATCTGAATCACCAATACTCGTATTCGATTTTGCCAAGCGCTTTGCAGTTACAGTTGCTAGCGTGATTCGGGCTTTATTGTTATTTATAATTATTGTTTTGCTGCAGTTTTACACATCATTTATGTTTTACACGAATTATCAGTCAAGCTGTATCGCGGGCGAATGATAAATTATAAACCATTCATTTCCGACTTTGCAATCGACAATTTTCCATTAACAGTCGTTTCATCGGGTTTTTCATCAACCGTTCGCCATTAATTATTACACGTTCAACGGACAAAATGAATAACTAAGTGCAATTACATTTTCTCACCAATCAAATCAAATTACGGAAATTTAAGTTTTACGGGTTCACTGTTACAAATTAAATTAACGGACGAAAAGCGAAAAACCAAAGACGAATTAAATAACACATATTGTTCCGAATAATTACTTATAGCCGTTCTTTTCAAAGGTTTTTTGCAAAGCCGATTTTTTTCGCGGGTTATATTTAGGGGAAGTATAAGTGATAAAATGTATATAAATATATTGCAACATATATTTATTCTCTTGGAATTAAACTGCTAATAAAATTAATGATAAAACTATTATATTTTTTTAGTCCATTACCTTGAATTACAAAAGAATGCTTACTTGTTTAAAAGATTTCTCTTGCTTTCGAGGAAATTCTTTATTGTTCAAAGAATCCTATCATTATTAATTACTTTTGGATGTATATGGGAAATCTTTTAAACTTCAAGGGAATCTACTAAACTCTAAAGAGCAGATTTAAGGGCGAATAATGGTAATGAAAAACGAAATATTGGGTTTGGCATTTCAGAAGAGTTGAGTTTTGAATGTTAATGCATTCCTGGCAATTTATTCATTAACCTGAGGAACCTTTTAATTAGAGCGTAATATAGCGTTAAATTCGAGGAGAATTACGAAAAATGTGTATAAAACACTATTCTTTATTTCTCTGCTATCCTTCATTATCAAACAATAATTTCTGATATGCCTTTCATCTTGATATATTGATATATGAAGCATATGATATAGGAGTATATATCACACACGAATATCACTTAATGGTACTGGAAACTTAAAAACACGCAAATGAGCACATGCGTGTAACGAACGCGAATTGTATTTAACAAAGCTTTTGTACACAAATGTAATCCAGCAAACATTTTACACCGTTAAATCCCGACATTTTGTTGCATTTCGCTGCACCGCTCACCCACCCAAAGACGCGTTTAAAACTCACAATGCCAAACACTCGTACAACAAAAAAAACCTTCCTGAATCCTTGGAATTAATGTGATTACGAGTAACGAAATGGTGGATAAATTACGAAGTGAAACCTAAATGCGCAATTGTTGTCGACTGTTTATACAAATTTAATTGCTGGTGAAAGTTAATCAGAGTAAACTCGGCATTAATCGCGTCTTGCCGTTCGACAGAGTTGAGATAAATGAGCCTTTGCAAACAAAAACGACTGTTTCGCTTATAATGACAAATTACACCCGAAAAGTGTGAGACTTTCGCGTCTTCGGACCATAAATCTGCGTTTATGGTATTAAGGCGTAAGAAAAAGTATGCAGAGTGGTGCATCACTTTTTCAGAGCATTACGTTTGCGTGTATTTTCTGACGCCTCATACTGGAAAAGCCGTGAAACAGCCGACAATGAGAGCATTACAATGGCGAAACGATTCGCACCGCGATGCGCATTAAAGCTTCAATATTAACGTTATTACGCGTCGCAATATTTTTGCAATGGCGCGCAATTCATTTTCGTGCTTTTTTATATTTCCCGCGTTCGCAAGATAACATGCACCTTGTCGCGTTTATTATGAATTGTACGCGCGAAGACGCGCGGCCAACGCTATTAACGCGTTCCATAGTGTTCGCGAATTCGGATGCACTGTGCTCTGAATGCCCGAATCTAGAGATGCGGAATACAGCGGCGATAAAAAGTTTAAGCCCGTTTCGAAGAATGATAAAAAAACAAATGTTACCGCTGATGACGGGGGTTGTGAATTATGAGGCATAACTGCTGGGAAGAGGTCGTTAATGAATGCAGGAAAAAACGGATTATTTTTGGTATATAGTAATTTAGGCATACTCAGACAAACATTTGGTTCATTTAGCTAAATTGTTTGGTTAATATACCAAAAAGGAAAAAAATAATAATCTGGATATTGTCTGGGACATGTTTGTTTTCCAGACTGTAATCCACCCTAATAATAAAAATTGGCTTGAAACCATAAATGGAATTTTACTCTGGAATTTGAGATGGACACTTGGTTCAAGTGTCTATTCTCTATTCCTAGATAGGTTCCATGATTGGATTTCCTAGATGCGTTCCATGATTTCCAATCATGCAACCTATCTACGAATAGTGGTTGGATACTTGAACCAAGCTTGGTTCCACTCTAAATAAAAAATAATTGAAGTATTAAAAAAATATTAATTTCGTAATTTATAAACAAGACATTTTATACATATCCACATAATCCTGCATAAGTGTTTATTTTACTTATGCTGAAATGTAAATATTTTGCTATATGCAAATTTAGCTCTTGTCGTTCGACAGAGATATAGCATTCATAGAAGCTACACAAAATTGACTAAAATATATTCAACGCATAACAGTTTGTGTTGTATTTAATTTAAGATTGGTTAGGATTTGTTCTTATCTCTCTTATTTTTCAAATATAAAACATAGCAAACATATAAACAGCATGTTACTAGCACTATTCATTTATCCCGTTGGTATCAGTTATGAAGACTAGTCAGTTATATTTGTAACTTTACATGAAAAGTGTAACATAACAAATCGCCAATTTGTGCACTCCTTCTTGTTCCTCATCTCGGGATTACTCTCACTAGAATGTTATTTTCGTTAAAGGAGAAGATAATATTGCACTTGTTTTGCGGCGCATCCCGAATTTTTCATGGAATTGTCCGCGTCGAAATGTTTAGAGAAAAGTGCGAGCTGCAACTCGAGGGTTCTTAGCGTCGCATGAAATATTTCCTCGTCGAATTCGAGCGTTTTGTTTTCGCATCTCGGTTAATCCTACTCGCGATATGAATGCGTGACGCGTACTTATATCCGCGGCGCGCTTTCATCCGGACATTTATCAACTTGACGCTTCCTTTCGTTCGCGAGCCGCCAGTCAAATTTATCGCGTTCTTAACATTGTACCAGGTGGTAATTAATGAGCTGTTGTTTTTGCCGCGCCAGGGGATTATCCGCCACGCAAATTAGTCCAGTTCCGGGAAACGGGTTTTTCAACCTAGATTATTCGTTGCGAATTTTTTCCCGCGCAACAATGTCATCTGAGGCGAAAGTAATTGTTTATCAAAGTTGCATAAGAAGTTGTTAATTATGGCACCAGTTTTTCGCGCTACGTCGCTATAAATATACGAATTATCCGCGACGTTTGCGCGAATATACTTAATTTATGATGCAGGAATTTCAACTAATTATTAATTAACGTCCAGGGCGGTAATCTAATGTAATGAAAACTAATGATTTCAGGATGTAATTGCAAAATGACTTGTTTAAAAAAATAAGAATAATTGCTTAAGTGACCAATTTTATAGTGTGTGGAATATCTATATATTATTTAATGTGTCACTTCGAGCCTATTTTCAAGCATTTAGTATTTTACTGCATTTAATATTTAATAGTATAATTATATTGTTAAACGTTAATTACAAAAACAAAGTGTTAATCTATATTTTGAAATTATATTTGTAATTTTTATCGGTTGTCGCGTTTATATAACAGAAACTTCATAAATCCGGTGAATTTAAACGTTGTAAGCAGCAAATGTGTTTTTAAGTGTTCGCCAAGTGTCTTTTTAGATTCTCAAAGATTAATACAAGAATAAATCCCCCGCGGCGAAATGAGCTTAGATAAGATTTATATTACCGTATATTCTGATACGGGTGACCCAGATATTAGCCGATGGCAGATTAGTTGCAGTGATCTATTAAATGTTGTTATCAAAGCTTACTCTCGGGTATCGCTAAAAATAATTTCATCGCAGTGCGACCAGGGGCTTCTTGACTTCTCGTTTAACGAATCGCTCGCACTTTATTGCCCATTAATTAATATTTTTCCCGGAGAATCGCTCCAGCGCTACGATAAACGTTATATTATTCAACGTCTTTTCAAGTTTGTCCGACGCTTGCCGACAACAGTTTCAACGAAGCTGTTCTCGGGAATTGTCAATTAAACAACTGCTTGCACTAGGTTGTCGTGAATGTTTAACATTCAATAATTTTAAGCCAGTGAGACAATTATGTAAAGCCATTCTCCATCATTTTGCGAAGAATTGTTTGAGAAAATGGACTTGGCTTATTGTTAGTACAAAACAGTACACGAATGTACCATAAGTCATAGATTAATTAATTACGAAACTTGTCCAAGCATAACGTTCATAATTACTTTGTTACACTTCTCTGAAAAATGTTTAGTGAATTAATTACTCAATTTTCAACGAAAAATTTCAACAAAAATAGTAAAGATTATAAATGTGTCAGGATAAGTTTCAAATTGAAATTGGTGAAATATAGGTTTTAAATTACACTAAAAAATATTGTTGATAAAGTGTAACGTGTTTAAATAATATAATATATTCTAACCCTTTCGAACAAAATGTTCGAGGAACGTTAAAATAATATTAAATTTTGTTAAAATGATATAATTTTACATTGCAGGTCATTGTGGGTCATCACTACGATTTTAAAAATCAACGTTGCACAACAACGAAGACAGATGCGATCTTTTTTATTTATCATCTCACATCGCACAGTTATGACGGATTATACGTCCCCATTATTTTGTATCAACAACTTTTCAAAAGTACTCGCGCTTTGCCGTGATTTCGTCAACCATTTTGTTTTTCGATAAAGCGCGCATTGTCTCGTTCGCTATTACTAGGGATTAACGTAAGGAATAATGTATCACGGCCGATTGAAAATTAATCTTCGCAAGGCAACACCATTCACGTCCCGTAATATAATGCGAATTGAGAATCGAGAGCGTCGGACAATGCGAGATGTATCAGGAACGGTTTCGCGATATCTCGCCAAACTATTTCCACAATATTCAATGGCTGTTTCGATTATCGAAGAGAGCGCGCAAAAATCGATGCGCATATATTCGCGTGCCAATTTCAATCTCGCGCCTAAACGCCATTTGCCCGCTGTCGCGTCATTAGAGCGATTTCAGATGTAAATTTCAAATCACGCATAACTCGTACTTACATTTTCATGTTATAATTTTTTCCACGTTAAGAAAAATATGTTCCATTATTCGATAGAATTTCTGCCTAAGAAAAATGAATTTTCATAGATAAAATGAGGATATTTGTATTATTTATCATATATTGTATGACATTGTCATTATAGACATAATAAGAAAATAATAAGAAAATAATTGTATTCCGTGGCACTCAACTATTTCACTTAAGAATGTCGCGTTTAAAAATAAATAAATATGATGTAAATAAATGTAAATAAAAGGCGTCCTGGCAGGATCGCCATTTGTGGCTTTTCAAATTAGATGTATTACATTCTCAAATAAAAAAATGATAACGTAAATAATTAAGCAATGGTTAATTTATTTTATTGAAGTTCTTTTAATTAACAATGTTTCCATTTATATTATAATTTCAATTCTTAAATAAAAATTGCTTGTACACTATTCAAAAATAGTTTTTTTTGAATTTCAAAAAGAAGATTTTTTCAGAAGTTTTTTTTATATATTTCAAATATGATTCGTTTCATGTAATACGTGTGTCTGAAAATGAATTTAATGTAGAGACTTTAAATATCGAAATGTTTTCCACATCCCTATTGCTTTTATAAAAGATTTGAATATCTCAATATGAGACTTCTTATCGGTTTCTTTGTTATAGCAGATTGGATATTTTAATGTATATCCTCAGAATGAAATACACTACCGTAATATTATTAAGAAAGATAGATATACTTGTAGTAATATCAGCTCTTAATCTCAGTGAAAGAAAGAGTAACGTTTGAATGGAAAATTTTCTTTGTCAGTAAATTCGGAAAAGGATATGAAACCTCGGCGTGACCTTTCACGTTCAAATTTTATTTTAATAGAGAAAAATTTTTTGTGCCACTGAATTCAACGGTTAAAAACATTCCAGGATCAAAGTCAGTTCTTTTTCATTTCAACAATGTTAAATGTCAACGTGAGATGATTAATTGAATACCTGTAACTGATTCGCTCTTTCATTTTTTTTTGAAACGTTAGTGAAGCTTTGATTATGTTATGATCAAATCGTATGATGGAAAATGGAAAGAAACGGAGTATTCTGCTTTTATTCGAGTTTTGTTTAATTACTGGATAGTGGCGTCAGTGGATAGAATTTGATAAAAACATGTTACAGTAACATCGTATGATAATTTTGTTGAAAGAACAAAAAATGCGAAAATTATTCAGTAATATGGGCCACCACAAAGTCTAACTTTTGATTAATCATTTATTTTCATATTTTGTTAGTCAATTCGATGAGATGTCATTTTAGTTTGGATTCGTGCATCGAATGATATTTCACCTTAAATTGTAACACACGTTTGATGTCGCATTGATTCATAATTGTCAATTTAAGCATCAAGATGTAGATCAACCACTTTATATTCCATTAATTTGCATGTAATTATTAATTAATGCCTGAAAAGGCAAACACAAGTGCCAGGCCGGGATTTAAGAGACGGCAAATTGGCGTTTGGTGGCGCGGCATTAACATAAAACTAGTGCGTATCTAATAGTGGCGTAACTTTTATGACACGGAAGTGTCGTCATAATATTGCACTCTTTTCCATCCGACTTTTTATTACATGTGAGGATTATTGGTATTACAATACTCAAAGTTAAAATTCTAATCACGGAGTCATTTCCTTCAACCATAAAAAAACAATGACCCAACTTTAATTATAAACTCGATTTATCGTACCTTACATATCTGAAACCAATAAAACTCGCCTCGAAGATAGTAAAATAAATAATGGCGAAAATGAAAACAGAACTTGAGAAATAGCTCAATTTTTCTTCGCGCGTTGTTTTATAAATACGGCCACAAAATCGCGATTTCTTATTTAGAAACTCTCAATTATTTTACGTTTTTAATTGCGAGTAACAAAAATTAATATTAATAATATTCGGCGCAAGCATTCACGATATCAAATTCAATATATTAAATCACAATTACGAATTTGAATGGCAAATTATATTAAGGTTCACGGTTGGAAACGAGAGAAATCCCGAAGATAAAAGTGCGGCTGGTAAGAGTAAAGTAAAAAGAGAAAATGGAAAGCAGACAAAAAATTGATTGCGAGCCATCTTGCGAGAAAAACCGATTTTACAATGTTTCTACATTTATCATTAGCCGGAGCCGTGATAACGGCATGGATGTGAGTGCGAAGAAAAAGGATAATACAGAAAAAGCTTTCAAAGCTGTGAATGCTATTGATTCCTCTCGAAGCCATCAAGTCAAGAAAGTGGAATATCGATCGGGGATCGCGAGATACGTCGTAATAAAATAGCGCTTTGTAAGGAAAGAAGGAATCGATTCGCCGGAAGTGCTGCGTACGTCGCTGCGCCATTTTCCATCTTTAAATGTTATTCCGTCGGCGGTCGTGATTAAATTTAATTTGACAGTAAAGCTGCCGCGGGAGCCCATTGCGAGAGTTGAGCCGTGCCCCCGGCTCGCTTAAAAATTGAATATAACAAATTTATATGGCCCATTTTGCTCGATCCACGACGCCAACAGATTTTTTTATTTCTCATACAAATTTCCAATCGCCATTTTCAAACTGCGGATTGAAATCGCGGATTTAGGGGAGGTGCAGCCACAATGGCTGAAATTCGTAATTTTCATCGGAATGTCTTCATATTTCAGTTTTTTGTTGCTGTCGATAAAAAAGTTAATTAGGAAAATTCCCTGAAACATGATTTTTTCTTGTTGGAAAAAATGTGATAACTTTGACGCCTACTGTTTAACTAAACTTTCAACCGATTTATTAAAAATTTTATAGAGGCTGTTCTTTCTGTATAATAAATCATTGGTAACGACGGAATTTCAGTTATTTTTTTCATTTTTTAGCTGTGTTTGATAAAATGCACAAAACAGGCCAAATACAATTATTTATTTCCCTACACTATAGTCAAGCATTTAAAATATCAAAAACTGCAAATTAGGTTTTGTCAAGTTTTGAATCGTTGAAAATAAGTTAAAAATACATCAGTCTATTAATTTCGCAAATGTTGTGACGAAAATATTAAACGGATGTTAAGTTCACAGCTTGCGTGAAAGGATCGAATTTCTAAACCATCCGGAAATGTAGCGATTAAAACCAAAGTGCGAGTTCTGTATTTTTAATAACTGCCTTCCGCACAGCTGAAGTTGACACGTGTGTGTTTCACTTCATTCAATTGTATTTTATTATGAAAATATACGCAGAAGTATTCGACGGGACATCAATATCGCTCATTTTATCTCCAGTGGCAGTATTAATGTTGCGTTTCAATAATGATCTCGTTTCCATTTTCTATTTCGCGTTTAATAAATAAGGCATTACTTTAATTAAATCGCGGATAGCGTAATTTGTATGCATGCAATTTTGCGCTTTTTGTTTGTTGCGCTGGTCTGCATGTAATTGCTACATCAAAACTTTACCGCGCGTTATTTTTATTTACTTAATTGACTTTTTATTGCCGCGTGCTACATGATACCAGAAACTTTTCAAAAATAACGATAGCAGTAAAAAGAAGCTGAAACAGTTTCCGGTCGGGAGTAGCCGAGCTTATTTCATTCGGCATGTTTGATTTAGTTTGAAAAATTATCCTGTTTAAGATGCTTTATGAATAACTTTTATCGAGTGTTAATGTACATTTAAATTGGATAAGCGCAATCACCCGTCTGAAAGAGTTTCAAGTGTGTTAAAATATTTGCAATATTTTTCAGTCTGGAATTTCCAATCATTTCGCACTAGTCAATATACTGCGCGCAACATATCAGATCGCAGAACTTTTATTGCACATGACATCTTATTATACGACACTAAAGCACGCATAAGACACTTACCGAGATTTACGTTTTTATATTTGCGCTTTTAAACTACATACAAAATGCGCTGCGAAATTGCTGTGTCAGAGTGAATTACTTGCGTTGGCAAGGCGACGATATGTTTAATGAAAAAGCAGGATTTCGGACAAAAGAGAAATGGTGCAAGTTTGGCGAATATTTATTTGAAAAAATGCGTTGGATTTGACGGTGGCAAAGTGTTATCGATAAAATGAATGACGATTATTGAACAAAAAATACTTCAAATATTTTGACATTCACATTTTGAGGTTACTTTATAGCCGAAGAATCGAACTTCATTGATAGAAAAAGTATGTTCATATCAAAATGAAAAAAAGATGAAGTAAATGAAATTGGATGCAGGGAATCCTAATTTCATTCAAAATATTTTTAACCGGGTAATTATAAAATGATTAATTAAATAAGTATATATTCTGCATACTTTTGTAGCAAATGTGTCTTAATGCACTTCCTATCATAACTTCCTCAAAAATATTTGCACTATCTTTCAAACAGAACATTTTCAGCAATGCACCGGTTCTAGCATATTTTTTATATGTTACTTCAACAAATGTTTTTTCCGCTTCTTTATGCTTTCATCTAAAGGAAGTTGTGCCAAAACGAAGTGGTACCTCGTTTTCTCTGTGTGATTCCAGTTAACAGTCTCACAATCCTACCGGACACCGTAGACACGTAAATTGCGCGCAATCGGGCATAAATCGTGGCAATCCCTAAAAAGTCCTTGACGAACGTTCGGGCTTGCTACTTGGCATGACAAATGTAATCGCCACGATGAGCGTCCGTTCGCAAATCCAAGCCGAAAGGGGCGCCTCGGCCGCGGCTCGTTCAAAAATTAAATTTAACAAATTTATTCGGGCTATTTTATATAAGCAACTGCGGCGCTACATCTCCCCTGACAGTATGCCAAGTTTGGCTCGGCAGGAGCCCGCTGTAGGAGAAGAGTGTATCCCGTGATGAACAGACGCAGTAAAGTTAAAACGATGTCCTTTTAGTTTGCGTTTATATGAATTACGCCGCTCTCTCTTGCTTTCCCCTAAACTTTTATTATTCCGTACACAGAGCTGTCCGCGCCGCTATTATATCTTACGCAACAATGCCCGCACAGCCACTCGCCATTTTCCGACTTTTTTCCGTCCTTCTTCCCACCCTGCTTCGCTTTTTTCCTTCCGCCAAGGTGCTCAAATTTGCAGCCGAAGTTACGACTGCCGACAGCCTCCTTTTTTGTCCTGCTTAGCGCGAATTACTGACGTCATCGAATTTTCTCCCTGTCTTGTCCGTACTTGCACTGCAAACAGCGGCTCTCGCAAGTTACCCGGCACTTTAGCCCAATTTACGTGTGACCGGCTTATTTACGATTGTTTACGGCGGCGTTACGCGCGTCACTTGCATTTTTACCAACGCCCCGCGTAACTAATCGCCCGCGGATTAAACCGCGATGAAACATCGGCGCTAATGACCGCGCGATCTTTCGACCCGCGTTTCTCGTCGGTTTAATGGCGCGCGCTTTCGGACGAATGAGTGGCGGGATTTTTGCGTGACAGTTTTATGCAAAATGTAAATTTCGTCGCGGGCGCAATGTCGCGATTATCATTAAATGTGTCGGAAAAGTGGAAATGACGGAACGGGAGTTGTTACAGGCTGGCTTATGGGCCGGATTTGGAGGGCATTTTTATTGTTATATGAAAACGGGGTTTGAGATGTTCATTGCTAAGCTCATACATTGAACAAAGTAACGATAAATGCATTGTTTAAATTATTGGGACGCATTAATGCATTATAAAAATATTAACTTAACGGTAGGAATACAATGTCCTAGGTAGAAACGTTCAAATGCTGCAACGACATCTATCTGAACAGAATATCTACTGGGTACGGAAATTCCTACTAAGATACCATGTAAAATCTCCAATTTGGACCCCAAAAACCTCCGTCTCCCAAATATCTCCGGAAAATCCACCTAGTATCCACATGTCTGTGCTGTTTCAGTAGTGATGAAGATTTAGTTTGAATTAAACTTCATTAAAATGCACTTTCATTAGGATATGCACTTGCAGTCCTTTTAGTACAAACATCCAAAATTTCAAAAATTAACTTTTGACAACCAATGTTTACAATCAAGCGAAACATCACTCTTCGCGCCAAACCGCTGATTCAAACGTGTTCCTTGCCTTCGACACCACTTTAACTTGCTTTTCCGTTAATGGGAAACATTATCTTAAAGTTTACTATTTTAGTGTGAGGTGAATTTTTTCCTTGACCTGTATTGTGCGCTCAGCGACACCTTTCTCTTTTCCACGACAGCGTCTCGCACCCCTTTGACCGTGCCCCTCTTCCAGCCACCCCAGCCAGCGTCCGCAATGTCTCCCTCTGACCTCTCGTTCTCTCTTAGAGACCTCAACTGGAGCCGAACTACGTACTGGCAAGTTCTATACGTGACTCACACCTCGGCACCATTTTGCTCGTATCGGAACGAACGTACAAAAGCTTCACCGTCAAGCACCACTCTTATCGGCCATTTCCGAGATGCACACCACTTAAGTACGAATCGAGTAACCCGAAGTGCTGGCACATTAAAACCCCCGGCGGCGGTTCAATGGAGATTTTCGAATAGGTGCAGGACCCTTCTTCTGCGGGCGACAAAATTCGCAGTTACAGATTTGCACTTTTTTGTTCAACTTTTGCAAACACTCGGCAGGATAATGACGGGTTCAGTTTTTTGCGGCTCACGGGGCATGAATTTCGTTTTACCGTTCGGAATCGTCGGGCTTTCTCTGTCATTTTTGGTTTCAACGTCAGCCTGAATGGGAATCATTTTCATTTGAATATTTTAATTGGGCCATTTGCCGCGGATTACACGATGCTTACATTTACATATTATCGTGTTCAATTTCATCATCGCCGCCAGATCTGTTTTATTTCAGGCCGCGGTAATGTAACAATTAAAAGATTCAAATTCCACTTATTTAGCTTTACGAGATAATGAACAAGATTTTGTAACTGCCCTGTTAGTGTGGTTCGGTAATCTTTATTAGGAAATGTTTTCGTTGTAAATTAAGGAATGGGATGGTTAATGAAACGTATTTTATGTTTCAAGTTGTCTCAGTTACTTTTTTCTTCTTACTTGTAAATTGAGGTATTGTAATATTTCTGCAAAAATTGTATTGCAATATTACAAAAGGCTGCAAGGAATGTAACTGTTTACGAAAAATGTTCCTTTTCCTGCAGTATTTCATACATTAGACATTATTATCTTAATTTGAGGAATATCGTATAATAATCCGTCGTGGATCAGATTAGTTTCGTACTATTCGACAGTTCCATATATTATGCTATAAGTCGATTATTGACACCGGATAGTTTTCACATTACCATCCATACATGTAATTTTGATTATATCAGAGTGCCACTCGCGGAAGAACCGCTGATAATGTACATTACTCGGGATTCTTAATCACTTAACTTCGTTTAATCAGTTCTATTGTATCACGTGTGGTACATATTATCGAAGATTTGTATAATCTGATTATCTTCAATAAATTAGTTTCGCGCCATCATATTAAACCAAGTTATGTCAGCCATGTACACTCTAAAAACAGCCCACTGATGAGAGGAATATTCTAATCATAAGTTTTTTTTACTGAATACTAAACAAATCGTTTTTTTTTTCAGAATCTCTAACAAAATATTCTGAACGGTAATTCTCTCAACATAAGAATATTTTTTTAGAACAACAATCTTGATATTCTTTTAGTAAGAGGTGAAATAAGTTAATAACAAGAGGACAAAGTGGAATTCATAATAATCGTAGAATTGCAGTGCAGAACATAACATATCGAATCGTTACGGTGGCGATCCTGCCAGGATGTAATAAAATATCAAGTCAATGTAACATAATAAAAGTAAAATTTTGTCAAAAAGTTATCCTCTCAACGTTTCTTTTGAACATCAACTATAACATTCTCATAATAAAAGGCGAAATAAGTTTATGATATGCGGAATCATGTATGTTATACCAAAGTAAATTTTACAAAATCTCCGGTAATTTATCTATATTCTCTTGGGGCACTGAGCGAAAAATTTGTTTATTATAAAATGATTCTTATAATCTTAAATTAACTGTTTAAAAAATTTAAGATTATCTTTTTCATAAATATTATACTATTTATTATTTTCAGACTATTTTCAAAAAAAAATACCTTTGGCGCTAAACAGACGGCTCAAATTTGTTCTTTCCGTTAGACATCGGATTAAGCTACTCATATATGGAGGTTGTATCGAGTCTGCGAGTCCAATTTCATTATTGTTCCAAGTACTTTTGAAAATAAAAATCTTCTTTTTTGACATTTGATATGTGACATTTTAAAATGGTATTTGTTCCGATGTGTGAGCGTTCAATCGTATAACACATCTGAAGGAAACCAAGTGGTATGATGCTTTTCGAGAATTCCGAACAATACTCGAAAAATGTCTCACCCGTCAAATCAAAGCGATCATTGTCATCAAGTCGATCTTTTGTTGCTGGAACTCGTAATTTCTATTTTCTTCTGCACATCGGTTCTTAATGAAACATACTACTAACTTTTATTTGGAACTGCACTCTGCTAAGGAAATATAATAACCTGACCGGTGCAATTTCGAAGCATATTTCATTAGGATTTGCGTTATCAGAGATGAATCAATAGTCGACGTAACTGCTGACGCTCGGTAATCGTCGTATAAGTCAAAAGTTAATGCAAAACTGAGACTGTGGGTAACCGCAATCCTTACATCATCGCATTAACTAAAACCATTTTTTATATTTACGTTTAAAGGCAATGACAGGAATTACGATTTTTTATATTCAAGTACAGTTTTCTGAACATTATTTCTTTTATTATCAGTGACTCTGTTTGCCACTATCTACCAAGAGTAAAGCCTAATAAAATGTTTATAGAAATTTCAGAATGCGGTTAAATAACAAGTTCTATTATTAAGTTTCAGTTTAGATTAAATTTCATTTATGATTGAGATATTTCGTTATTATGATAACTTATATTAATTAAGAAATTGCATTAGATATTCAGAATAAAAGATGTTAATTAAACCTTCATATGAAATTTCATCATCTAATAGTGATCTTTAATGGCAATTACTCTGTTTCCGAAACTCTATTCGATATGCAGAAATACATTTTTGGTTCTCGGAAACTTTGGCTGATTTAATTGGCGCGATAGATATTGTGGAAGTATAGACTGTCTCTAAATACAAGACGCCAAAATTGTTGCCATATCGACGAGAGAAGTCTGCAGAGATTGTTGTCCGAACGTATCCCCGTGAAATCCAAATCCGAGTGAGTAGTTTGGGACGGTTGTGTACGGATCGTGTTCTATACGTTTTAACGAGAACAAACGGCTCAAAGGATTGACCTTCTTTGTCCCGATACTGTCATTCGCTGGTTGAACTCTCGTCAAATTTATCTTCTTTCGTAAAATAAAAATCAAACGTGACGCTTTGTTTTCGACCGTCCGTTGCGACATTTAGTTGCTCCATTCGATTCGATGTTTGGCTTTATATCGTCGATATGTATTTCAATTAGTTAATTAGAAGTATCTTCAAGACGTATAATTTATTAGCGAATCTAATAATTCTAAGATGCCGAGACTTATATTCAGCAAACCTGCTGATTTGTAATGAACATTGAGTATTGGATAAGTTCGATGTTGATTTTACTCGTAACCGAAGTTAATCCGTCAGCATTTCAATGTTTAATCATCATACTTTGGAATTGAACCTTATATGAATGGAATATCTACATTTTGTCAATGTAAAATGCGAAGTACTACATGAATTTGGTTGAAGTAGTCGATTAAAAATCTACACAAATTATTTGAATTTTACTGAAATATTTTCAATATTTTCAAGAAATATTGTCAACAAATTTGAATAAATTTAGGATATACAACGTAAAATATAATAAATCAGTGCATTTGAGGAAAACCCAATGAAGCCATTTTTTTGGTGTACAGTTGTTCAAAATGAACGAAACGTACATATAAAAACGGAAATGAAATATTTGATTGTTAAACGCGAGTGCCTTTATTATTAGAAATAGTGAAATAACATTATATCGGACTTATACATAAATATAAAATTTTAATTTTCAAATTTTAACGCAAGTATCTCAAAATCACAAGAAAATGACTTAACAGGTTTTACCTCAAAACCACAGAAGTATGACCGACATATGTGCTAAAAGTGATATTACTCTACAAATTCTTCCCCGTTGCAAACGTCGAATTTGTACCGTGAATATCAAGTAATCCATTTTCTAGCTACATGAGTCGCAATCGGATTGCATGTGTCTTTGCTAGTTTAAGGTTTACCTACATGTAATAGAATTTAACAAGAATTCAATGATATCAAGCTAACCATATCCCATAATTAGGTGATAAAACAATTCAGTAACGCAGTGATTATTCACAATGAAATCAGGTTAAATAGAATTAGCTTATTTGAACTATTATTAAAGACTCTTCTGGTCATTACAATTGTTACATTCCAATTAACAATAATTCGATTAACTATTAAAATTAATATCGTAACAGTTCTATTATTCCAAATGTTTGAAGTCATCGAAGACCAACACACACTAAACAATTTTCAACATGAAATCCAATTATTACAAATCATCCAGGATCGCGAATTTTCAGTTACAAGCGCAAACTCATCTCGCTGTTTTCCCAAACAAAACGGCTCGAAAAACTCCCGGCGCGAAATAAAAAAACAAATTTATCGGCAGTTAAGTAAATCGAACGGGCGACAAAATCCCGCGCCAAGGGTCGGCATAAATTCTCGAAATCACAGGCCAGCGGTTACGACTTTCAAAATGACAATGCACTTTAGCGCAGCGCGCAGGACAGTTAATGTTTACGCGATTAATTCGGAATGGCGTGGACGATCAAACGGGCGCGTTTCAAAGTAAAAGTTTGCGCGACCGCGGGGAAAAAAGAAGTTGTTTCTGTCTCTGTCTGTGACGAGCGCGCGATCGGGATAGGGCGGCAAAAAAATGCAACAGGCGCACTCGTATGAGTATGTAAAGCTCCGAAGTTTTTCATGTTACTCCGCACAATGCACCAACAGACCGTGATATGTGGCATCAGCGCAAGCAAAGTGCATTGTTTGTTCTCGAAGCTTATCGCCAGTGTAGCGCAGCATAGCGTAATGCAGCTTAGCGTCACGTGCACTTGGCCAAGCATATAAACTTTGGTTTCACTAAGAGCTTTCGTGTTTACCGTGCTTCGATTAGCTCAATTTGTGTAAGCTCGCATCAGGTTACGTTCCACTTATAGAATTTATTAAGCCCGGGTTTTTGCGTACAAACAAGACCGGGCTTATCAAATCTGCTTAAGAGGCGCCACGTACACATTTCGCGCCGCGACCAGCGCGACACCTTTTACCGCCGCGCGCGACGCCCTTTTTTGCGGCCAAACGACGTGATCCGGTTTTTGTGGACGTTTTTCGGCGGATGCGAGAATTAAGAGCGCTGGTTTGTAAGCGCGAGGAGGGATGTTGGGGTAATGAAAGGATTTCGCGGATTTCTTTCTGACGCACTTTTAAAAGTGATGCGTTGGGTCAAAAAGAATTGAAGTGGGTCAAAATTGTTTATAATAATTATTAAGCTGAGTTGAAACAAAAGTCCAATCAGTATTAAGATATGGTTGGATAGTCCATAATGTTAAAAAGTTCACTCGGGATAAGAATCACTTTTAGTAGTTGGCCAGAGACACTACCGCGACTCTTCATTTTAGACTTAGAAAACGAAGCTAGAATATAAAAAATTAATGAATTTCAAATATCGTTCGTCACGGCAAATATCGGTGAGTCTAAGTTTGAGAATACTTGAAAGATGTCGACTATCATATCCACTTTTGAACTGCAGATATCAGAGTGTAGTACCTATACAAAATTAGAAAAATAATAAACATTATAAAAAAACTTATCAAAAAAACATGTTAAACATAATTCCCCATTTTGGTTCTAGGATAACAAATTATTTACGTTTTAGATTTCGCCTTTATTACAAACAACTTCATATTTTCTACGCTGCGTTACTTTAAACGTGCGAATATAGATGAAATATTATGAGCAACAAGATGAAACAGTAAAATTTCACTTACCTCGTTTTAAATGTCAGGAAAAAAAGTAATATTGCATTGTCCAAGGTTTGTCGAAATTTTGTGTCGTTATGTTATGGAGAATCGTTTTTTCGGTTCCGAAATAGAAAAAGCAGGTCACAGCAGAAATTAAAAGTTACACTTACATGGCATAACAGTTGTTTTCACTTTTTTCAGAAATTCGGTTGTTATTCCGACAGTTTACGTTTTTTACGAACACACGCGGAATTGTTTGGAAACATGAATAAACGTGCACGACACTACAGAAACAGGAAAAAGAGGCATTAATTTCGTTGAAAATGTGCGAAACGCTACTTTAATGCGAACTATTAAAAAGAATCGTTTGCCAGGTTTGTTTTCCCGTCTGAAATGCGACAGAAATGGAAATGATATCAAAGTTGCGGTACTTTTACGCCGACGTTTCAATTTCGCGGACGTCTTGTAATGCAGTTTCCATGTTAATTTTGTTCATTACATGTGACGATTATGAGTTGGCTGGGATTATGATTGAAAAATTTGGGCAGGTAATTTCGTAAAGTCTTAAGGCTTCACAAGTAGCGCTGCAGCAAATTTATTACGACGTGTTGGTGTGGATTGTTTAGGATGATATGGTAATATTAATTTTGGAGGATAAAGTGTTGTTGGGAAAGTGGTACAGATAGGAATTAATCTTTGGAGTGTGTGTTGAATGCGCAGGTTGTTTGCGTGGTCCAGGTTATTGGCCATTGGTTGCATTATTAGTGATTTGTTGTTGTTTGGTTATGTATTAATTACGGAGATAAGTAAGGAAAGGAATAATCGGCTGATATTAATGGACAATTTTCCTTGAACACAAAATCGAATTAAATCATTTGACAGTATCGTCAGTATATTTTCTGTAAATCCACACTGTAAAAACGATTAGTATGGTAAAATTACACAGAAACGTTTAAAGTTACACTTCGAGGTGTAATTTTACACCTCGAAGTAATGTAAATGTAAATGTAAATCAAGCTGTTGATGACAGCTTGACAGCAGGACACGTTAAAAACATTTTGAACATTTTTAAAAAGGTGTTTTTGGCATGTTTCAACATGGGTATCAAGACGTGTCACAAATTGATTTAATTATGAAAATTTTGCAACAATTTTGTAAATTTCTTAATTAATGTAAACATTTGATACATTTCTAACAATTTTCAAGTGTTTTGAAAATGTGACAATCATTTTTTAATCTTGAAATTTGAAAAAAGTCATGGACTGATAGAGGCGTTTTATTATATATTTGAATAAAAGAGGCAGGTGGTTTTAGGTCATGTTTGTATTTTCAAATTGCAAATCCTGAACGAAAGAAAACCTCCTTTTTTAATTGCAATACTCTTACGAGTAAACTGCAAGTTTTTGAAAGAAAATAGTATGTTTTTCTAATCTTGAAAACTTTTCGTAAAACTAATGATTTTATAACATTAATTATTAAAATTAAGAAGTATATACCTGAGAGATTTAGTGAAAAAAAAACAATTTTTCCGCGAAAATCGGATCAGTTGAGGCGCTTTCTATACATCGTGCAATCTTCGTTCAGATACCTCTGCAAGTCACCTCGAGTTCAACATTTTTCTTGTAATGCTCTGAAGCGGGAACAATCTTATTAAGTGATTACGAGTTATTAAGTAATTATACATTAAATAATTACTTGATATGACGTAAGCGAATGTGGTTATGTGATAGATTCAGCGAGGATAAGCGGATTTTCTTTGCGTTTGTTGAAATGTTAAATCAGTTAAGTTGAAAAACTTTCGCAGGGATTTTTAATACGCTAATGACTCTGTTTCTTCAATCACGATTACGACTTGCATGTAAATCAAACGCTGAAACTTGTGTTTAGTAAGTGTAAATGGGTGACAATCAGGGTGGCAACATTGAGGACCAAGAGTAGTTAGTTTTTATCAACCATTTTAAACAGCTTATAATTAAATTAAAAGCTGGTATCAAAACGCACTAAAATACATTCATAATTGTACGAAGAATATAATAAATATTTTTCGTTCAGTTACGTTAATATTTTATTTATTTCTGAAGCTCAAATATATAAACAACCTATACTGTCATTTGTAAGCCAATCAAAGTGTCGTACCGAAAGAATGATAAAGGTGAAAGCGATATATCCGTTTAGAAGTACTTCGAGGTACTTTCAAAATGATTGGAAATTAAACGTTTTACATTTGAAAATAAACGAGTCTCCTCCACTCATACAAACATAAAAATCTTCACACTTCATACCGCAACTACTCGACTTTCCAAAGAAACTTTTAACTACAACAAAACCTTGCGCAGAAATGCTATCTGGTAAATCGATCGCGAATCTTCGCCATCTAATTATTAAAATAGCACATCGGCATAATCTTGATAAAATCGAAAAAAAAAAAATTTTTTTGATCGCATAATTGCGAAGCGCAATAATCAGTCGAACCGATCGTTACTCAAGATCCACGACTCAATTGTATTGACAGTAAAATATGAGTCAGCCGGAGCGCACGGTAACATCTCATTCCGCGCGAATATACGTCTTATCAGATGCGTCAGGCTGACAAATAAATAAATATCCTGATATCTCGGGTGCGCGCACGTCTCAGGTAGGCGGCGTCTCCCCACCTTCCGATCTTGTCACAGGTGTAACGCTCTAATCCGCAATCGCATATGATTTCGGTTTCCGTGTATAACCGCCAAGACTCAGCAGTGCCTCCGAACGGATTTAGATATTTGCGTGCGATAATGCGAAATTATGCGGAGCCGCGTGAAATCAATCGCAACGGTTGTCGCGACTTTTTTGGATCGGCGGGCAAAATTGAAAGTTAATCGGGCGGATGTACTTGTAATTGATTTCCGAGCGAATCGAAATCGTCAACGAAATCGACGCGGCGGTCCATGTTGAAGTTAATCCGAGTTTGGCGCGAAGTGGCCGCCGCGACGTTTATTTATGTTGCCTCGATGATGCTTTCGTTGCGAATTAACGGACGTGACTTTTTTTCGAAATGAAAAAGGTTACACGAGCATTCGGATAAATCGATATTTTACAAGATATGAAGTTTCCGCGCGGAAATAAAATGTAAGTTTTCAACGATTTCTCAAGTGAAGTATGAAAGATATACTGGAACAAAGCGCTCGATATTTTTTGCGGGTATCTATCTTGCGGTGCAGGCAATTTTTTCGAAATTGGATAGAATTCGAGTTAAATATTGAGCGCGTCGGGATCGTTGGATATGCGAAAATATGGTTCGAGGGCTTTTTGGAAGAATGCGTTTGGTGATCAAATGTAACATTCCCGGTGATCAATGGGCCTGCGGTTAACTTATTTTTCGTTATCATTGTTTTACCGTAACGACACTCCATTTTTTATTTCGATCTCTTCTTTCATCTTTTTCATTTATCTCGTTCCTTTTTCCATTTCCAGATTTGTCAGCATTGGTTCGGTGTTGTCCTTTCAAAATTTTCATTTCGTCGGACACTTGTCGATTTCTTTGATGAAACACGTCAAACTGAAAACTAATTATCAGTAGCTTTCATGCTTCTCGCCATTATTCATTGCCTAATATTTATTTAATGGTGCTCGAGATATTATCCCCATTCCACTACTTCCTTAAACATTCGCCTGTTAACTATTCACATTTTCGCAATCGTCATTCGATTACTTTCTTTGCGCCATACATATTTCATTGTCGCGATTAAATCGTCTTCGCTCGAATATTATACATTCATTGACTTCTTTATCACTTTTCTGTCACAACACCGACTTCTTCATTTTTGCCTCGCTTCATCCATCTTTTATCGTCCTTCTATCAACTTCCCAATACCGTAATTTCGATACTTCTATTTTATTATCTCTCATATGCCATCTTCGCATAATCGTATTCAATAACCAGCTTGCCATTGGACGATCCCGAATTGATCATCTACGCGTTGTATTTTTCTCATCATCCTGATCCGTATAGAAATACGGCCCCCCTGATGGCCGTGTAATCCAAAAAATATGCAAAGCACCGATGTGACCATTTTCTTTATCACTGTGATCTGCACAGTTTAATTTGTATGTTTACTTTGTCGTCTGTATTGCGAAACTGAAGCGATCGCAGGGTCGTTTAGAGGACCGATTACGCTTCCCCTACTGAGAAAAATGTTTTGTATTATTTGCTAGAATGACTGGCTAAGAAAAATGTAATTGTATAGTTTGTTGAGGATACACTTATTATGTGTCATATGTGGTTCTTCTGTATGGCGAATTCAGATTATAGGCCTCGTAATACAGGACAGTTAGCTGGGACGGAATGTGGTAATTTCATTAGAGTGATGTATAAAATAGCACTTTCTAAATATATATGTCTATATATATATATATAGACATATTACGTTTACATATCTTAAACGGATACATGCATCTATATCACAAACAACAATATCACATTGTCTAGCATATCATGTGACATTTTCTATCTTCAACAATTTTTTATTTGCCATTCATGTGCATTTTATCACGAGCCGTAAATATTTAAATGAACGCAAAAGAAATGGAATTGATAAACCATTTAGCGGTTTATCAATTCGACACCAGAAATTAATATTTTTTAATTAATCTAATCGCATAAACTCCTGCCACGAAATTCCTGCATTAAATGTTCTCACAATGAGATAATTTTCGTTGATATAATTGGTTTCGCCGGCAAACACAGGTTGGTTATATTATTAATTTACGATTGCACGGATGGATGTCACAGAAGTAAATTATTCCAATTAAAAGACACTGTTAACGTTTGTTTCGCGGAATGTTATTTGAACCAACATCACGAGTTGCGGGTTGAATGCGCGATTATTAGGTAATTATGACAGCTTCTTAAGTGCATACATACTCGCTTGGCCATAATTTAAGTATAACCAGCATATAAAACAATATGAATACGCGGAAACAGTATGCCAATTGTGTCGTTTGACAAAAAAATCGGCAGTAAGTGAGACGTCTAAATGGCGTTATTGAGTTGTCGATATTAATTTCAGTTTGTAGCGGTGTTCACACAAGTGGAACAAATAAAGTGGGTAATTTAAGGTTGCTATTAATACTTGAGCGTTGCCATAATTCGACGCAGAAATTTGATTGGTGAAAATGGTCAAACGATTTTAGAGTTTAATTGCAGAACAATACTTCCTGGATAATTAAATTTTAAACACAAATCGAGAGTCTATTTTTCGATCATGATTGGAACTTGGAGTATCTGTCATAAATGTGATAAAGTAAGTATTTCAACGTTCAAGAGCCATCCTTGATGTAAATTTTCCATTCAAAATGCCTGGGTTAATGAATTGTTTCAACTCCAGTTTCGACTTATTTTGAGGTAAAATCCAATCATTTTTGGAGTTGTTTTTACTCTTTTTTGGAATTTAACTGCTTCATGGAGTTGTACAATTTTTAATACAAAAAAGGAGTTAAAACTTCCCGCATCTACTTCAACTTTTCTCAGAGAAATTACTCAAAATCATATTTTTCTTAGTACACTGAGAAAAACGTTGTGAGTTGAAACTACACGGGAAAACAAAGTGTCTTCGAAAAAAATGTTTAGACACTTTTAGTGTCTTTTTCATCAAAAAACATCTTCGTTTCAGACATTTTTCATGTCTTTTCTCCAAAAACGTCTTAAAATAAGACAGCTGATTTTGTAGTGGTGTTCTTAATTCCGAGAATGATATCTATTGGAATCTCATTAAAAATGAGACCCAAATGGGATCTCATTTTTAATGAGACCTCACTTTTATGATTTCTCACAATGTGTTTCATTAAGAACCGTAGTTTCTACACTGAAAAAAACCGGTGTTTTGTAGAAAAACGGTTTTTGCAGTGCATATGTATACATTACATTCAATTCATACTATAAAACTTGTAGTATAATCTCCCTAGTAGAAATTGTACAAAATTGATGGGGCTGTGATCGGGTACGTCACGCATAGAATCGATGTGGCCCTTATCGGGAAAATTTTCCACACGAGATCCATGTCT
>JABFPB010001083.1:8634-28099 GCA_022817645.1 Ceratoteleas bidentatus | reverse complement strand
AATTTCTGCCTGGGATGGCATGAGTATGGCAACAGTATGGCTCGCGATCATGATCCAAACTTCCATTTTTCTGCGCGGGTGGTTTAATTAAGCTTAGTCCTGTTGCCATTTCGTTGCCAGACTACGAATCAGGCAACAGTATCTCAAGGGGGTGACAACAGTAAGGCATCGGAATGGCAACAGGCTGGCTCGCGATCATGAGCCAGTCTGTTGCCATACTATTGCCATACTACGTCAAACTGTTGCCAGATTTCCTTTTTTATTAGGATCCTAAGTACTGATCTCCCTTGTAGAAATTTCATAGGTCATGCCACATCTGGAGATTGGGTCCCTCATGGGCTTTTGTGGGGCAAGCCCAATATCCGGCATAACCAACTGGAGCCTATATACACGGAAAAAATGTATACCTAACACTCGAATTTGGATGTCTGGCACAGACATATTTCATTATTAGTATATTAGTATATCGTAAAAGAACGATCCACGTACCTTAGAATGTCTACGCCTGGCCAAAACATATGTAGGGTTAGTACAGACATATTATCCTCTTGTTAGAAACATACGCACTCTGGCATACTAGTATTATTGGCCGTGCCTAGATATTTTTTTGCGTGTAGGGCCCACATGGGTGCGCCCCATAGGGGGTGGACATTTGGATGTTGATGGGCCCAAATGGGTGCCCACTTTGGACAATACATGGGCATGTAACGGGGTGCCCATTGAGGGCCAATGTTGCTAAACAATGGGTTTTCGGTAGGCCCCACGTTGGTCCCATGAAGGATTGCCAACAATGACCCTCATTGGTCCCAATTGGATATGCCTATGTGGGTACTCGAAGGGGTTTCATGGGCGTACCCAATGGGTCATGCCCTCATGGGCCCCAAATCGGTTCTTATTAGTAATCCGTCATGGATGGGGCCCACTGAATACCCAACATGTGCCCATATTGGTCCTACATAGGTACCAAATTGGGCGTGCCCCACTGGACGAGCCCTCAAGGGGCCCACTCGGGGCCCATATAATTTTGCCCAACTGGGCGTGCCGATATGTGGCACACTTAGATCCCTTGAAGACTTGCCCAACTAGCATTGAGAATATTTCAACTACCTCTTAAGTACTTTTCACTTATATACGTAGAATCTGATGGTCTAGTGGATAAGCGTCTCATTCTGTAGGTTGCGGGTTCAACTCCCGTTGCAGACCGCATACAATTTTTTTCATTGTAACTATACAACTATACAAAGTAATTTACCGTACTATGACAGATTAGTCTCTCTGTTGATAGAAAAGACAATACACGGAGAAAAAAAGTATTTGAAATTTTCGTATAAAGTATAGAAAAAGAAGACTATATGTAAGTAATCAGAAAAATTCAAATACGGTAAAAATTGGGATAAATATATGATTAACTCTAGAAGTATAGTTATTCATAGATTTATCCCAATTTTTCATATAACCGTATTTGAATTTTTCTGATGACTTACATACGGTCATCTTTTTCTACACTTTATACGAAAATTTAATATACTTTTTTTCTTCGTGTAAAATTCAAGTAATTTTTTCCGTTCATATTTTTCCAGCAAGAAATCTTCGCCAGCCATAACCTATCTTTTTTCCGTGCAAAAAAACGCCAGAACGAATGCATCCGCGTAAAAATAGTGCTCGCTCCGTCGGCTAAATACGTGTTTTTCGCGATCAAAAAACGAGTCCCTGGCGTGCGCAAGCATGTGCGCGCTTTGTTTGAGCGAATGTGAGGTTAGCCTAAGCGACACCAGCGGCGCCCTATTTATAGAGCCGGCAGTTTCATAAAAAGAGAGGGTGCGCAAGGTACTTTGTGCAAGCTTGACGCGCTCCGGCGGGACCAGCGCGATTGCTGGGGGTGATGACTGGACGCACACGTGGTATCGAACGGAAGGATCTATTTCTGGACAAAGTGGAGGAGCACCTTCAGTATGCAGAATGTTAAACAAGCACGCGCCGATTTATTCGCGCTTATAAAGTAGCTGCGATGCTGCGCGCACTTTTTTTCGAAATATTTCAGCCGAGCGGCTTGATTGCGTTTTATGCAGCGGAATTAATGGCGGATTTTTTGCGCGAGACGAGGAAGCGACTTTTTTGGCGCAAAAAGATCGGTTTTCTACGGGTGTCATTTAGCCCCGTGCGACGGAGTTAAAAATATGTTTGATAACAAACATATATGTGACGTATATGCTGGCACATACGTTTGGCACGTTTCTGGACAATTATACGCATTATGTGCCACATTGTAAAAAATAGCGTCTCAATTAAGACGTGACACTGCTAAACAGTGCGCTGTACACTACTCAGTGGTGCGCAGGGTAAAATTTTATTAAGACACCACTTAATCAAATTTAAGATACTATTCAATGGTGTCTTAATACAATTTCACCCTGCACACTACACTCTTAAAAATTAGTATTAAACGCAATTCGTAACTATTATAGTAGAGTCGAAAATCTACTTGGAAGTTTTATCTTTCATCTATTTGTGACGAATAGAAGATCTATTACCAACAGTAGGACCATGACGTATCGGGAAACATAATCTATTTTCCGTATGTTACAGGTTATTGTAGGTATGACAGTTAGAATTGATTCAAATCTTACCACTTCAAGTAGACTCATTACTCAACACAAATAGTACTTTTTTAAGAGTGCACTTAGTAGTGCGCAGCACATAGCTAAGCGGTGTCATATCTTTTGCGTATAGAGTCTTAAAATAAGACACTAGATCTTAATTAAGATGTCTAACCTTCACTGTTTTTGCAGATTATATGTTCAAATTTAAGTTGGAAGGAAACCAGAGAATGTACTCCCTGGTCTAACGGGGTACAGGTACTCCCTGTCTAACGGATTAGGCCACCCTAGAAATTTGAAACATCCGATTCATTTTTATTTCATAAATGTACATTGAAGTTACGAACAATCTACAATTGGTCCGGTATCGAAATAATTAATGTGTACAAAAGCACAAGTCACCGCGCGAATACTGAGAAAACAAGACTGTTTGCCTAACAGTTCGAATTGTTAGATTGACAGTCTTAGACTGTAAAAACTTACAGTCCGCGACTGCAGCGCTTTTAAGGTTGGAATCGTTGTACAATATCACTTTCAATTATGCTAAATTAAATAAAAAATATATGTTTCTTAAATTTTTTATTCATTTATGCTTTAATGACAATTTTGGATACATGAAAGTAACCAATTCATTTATATTCACAATTAAAATACACACACTCTAAAAAATATCCATTTACCGTAGACGGAATCCGGCATCCATATCCGGAAAATCCGATCAAATATAACGTGAGATCAAAAATTCCGGTTACGGTAACCGGATTCTGGTTACCACGATCGGGAGTGAGGTTATGGATATACAAATCGTCTTACCGTCAGTGGAAATCATTGTTTCGGTACATGGATGACTTTATCGGAAAATACTTTGAAGGTAAGATGATCATTTTTTAGAGTGCACAATTTTAACAGTTTAGATTGTACAGTCTGAACTGTTGCCATTACAGTGCGCGCTGTAAAGATAGCAGTTCAGTTTTCTCGGTGGAGTACAAAATTACGCGATGCTGAAGCTGGCAGACTATAGTTGCCAACTAAAAGGATGCATAATTTTGCCATGATTCGTCTTCGTTAATTTTTTTTGTTTTTACCATTAATATAAATTATTTATGACTTTATTAAATCGTTTTGATAATATTTTCAACAAATAAGTAGTTTTTCTGAAAATCTGCTGAAGTATAGTTTGCGAGTTTCAGATTCACTACGCTGCTAAACATGGGCCCACAAATTTAAACTCGTTTTTCTGGAAACTACATTTTTCCACACGATGATATTATATCATGACAAACTAGTCAATATAACTATATATATAATATTGAATATAATTCATAACAAAACCCATTACACTTACTGTAAAAATTCAAATTTTATTGTATAAATAATCTGTCATATATAAATCTTACATCACTCGTAGAAATGATACCTATACAATATGAAGATTGTCTTTTTGTGGTAAATACATTTCATTCAACGTTAAATATACTCTCAGAAACCGAACGTCCCCGTGAAACAATTACACCAATGATCTGAAACATATAACCGTCAGTACATTTCTATGCGTCTCACACGGAAAACGTCACGAATCGGGCGATTTTCTGTTTGGCGATGGCCGCGCATACGCGTTTTCATTCAGCTCAGAGTAGTGTTAAAAGATGTGAAGTTTTTTCATAGTGTTATCTCTTTCTAATCTCATTAGTTGAACTGTAATGCAACGATAGAAAGCTTCAAAATCTTCTAACACTGGTTCAGAGTTTTTTTTACCTTTTTCCAGTCTTCCAGTCGTTGGAAAAATAATATTACTATTCATAATTTTTATAATGGAATTAAATTGCAACCTTTAATTACAATTTATTTATTAATTTTCACAATTAAATTGCCATTGAATAATAAATAAATAATAATCAAAAAGTTATAACTTTCACAATTAAACTGAAATTACTCCGTATTTAAATTTTGTTTACATAACTTCAAACTTCTTACATTGAATTTACTGTGAAAATGAATATTTTTTCCCATTATTTTTTTCCATCTTACAGGTATTATTGTCCATATTTCATTAATATTTGCAAATGTTTATTTAAGATCTATATTTTTATTTAACTATTACATTACATTACATGCTATGTATCCTGCACTCTTAAAAATCTTCATGTTATGTTGAAAAGACTGTGAATATCTGTTTATCTTAAGGTATTTTTCCCTTGAAGGGCTGTATAATTAGGGTGCCAAGTAAAATATGTGTATTTTATTGAAATAAAATAATTTTTTAAGCAATTTTGTTATGAAAAGTCTTTTTTTCACGCTAAAAATACGTTTTTTAACTGCTATTCTTACAAAGTAATTAAAACTTTGTTATTACACGTTCATCAAAACATAAAGATTGTATATCTATATATATCATTTTTCAGCAAATTCGCTAATTACTGAGAAACTAGATAGTAAATCTAGTTTTTTCTTTCATATGACTATGTGTTATATTAATATCTGTATATGGTTAGTTTTTTATCAAAATCTCTTTGTTTTGGTTCGAGTTATTTCGAAAAAATGAATGTTTTCAGACCAGTCTCCTATGCTGCTAATGTTAATTTGTGAAACTTTGGTGTTAAATATCTCTGCAACTAGGTAGTGAATATCCGTGAAACTTCGGCAAATTAAATATTAGTAAAAAACGAACCTAATTTCGAAATTTCATTGAATTCTCTTTGATTTGACTTCAACGGGAGAAATACCTTAACCGACCTGTTCGGTGAACTTAATGAAAAATAAATTCGGTTACGGTAACCGAAATGATAAAATAATAATAGTAATCGAAAATTTGTTTGTTCTAACGAGCAATTTCGTTAACATAACGAAATGTCAAGCAATGACAAATATTTAATTACGATAACTGGCTCGTATTTTTCTCAATGTAATAGAGAGGTTATTTAATAGACAGGTTGAGTTTGAAAGGAATTGTGGGGGTTGTGACGTTGATTGAGGCAATTGGATTTTTAGTTGAATGGAGCAAATATTTAGTTACGTGGAGTAGATTTTTAGTTCACGGAAATTAAGGTTAGTTGACTGAAGTAGACGGTTTCAATTGGTTCTAGTCTACTGCATGATGTAGGTGGAAAAACTAAAATTCAGTTGTAAGAATCGAATTGTTTTCTCAGTGTTGAATTTCTGTTGCATATTTTATGCTTACATCGTAAACGGAATATAACTTAAATGGTATATTTATAAATAATGATAATGGATGCTTGATAGTTTGATGTAAAATGTAAATGCTTGTGTTAGCATTTACATTTTACGGATTGATGGGATGCGATCATTCTGTTTGATTTAATCAAAGATATTGTCGGAGTATAAGCCATTCGGTTGAGTTTCACGGGTATTAAGAGTTATACGGGGTTTCCACACTCTCAGAAATCCTGCAGTAAATTTCAGTCACATTTGACTGAAGTTTTTGTCAGACACATTACTGAAATTCACGGCACAAGTACCTGAAATTTCAGATTATTATGTATTTACTGTCATGTTTTGAGATTACCACAAAACTTAAGAAGATAGTGTGTTCTGAAATCGCGCATTATTTAAAAAGTAATAATTAAAAAGTATTTTTATAACTTGCGAGAAGGTGATTGGCGCTTTCGATATTCATTATTCTTCCGGATGAAGAATAAAAATTATACCGAACACGAATTTCCACGAGCTGAGGAAACCTTTTGTCTCTCTCGCGCCACTGTGCTAGACAAAGACAAAAGTTTTCTTCAACTCGTGAAAACTCGCGTTCATTGTACTTTTTATTCTTCATCAGGAAGATATCGAAAGCGCCATATATTTACATTGCGTCAGTCATTTGACCATTAAATTGATTTAAGTTATACATTCTGAAATTTCAGAGACAAATGTGTCTTAAAAGTCAATGAAATTTCAGAACATTTCTGAGTGCATATTAGTTTATTACATTTAGGTTTTGGGAAAATGGTCAGGGTAGTTTTTTTTATTTTTAAGAAAAATAGTTTGTGAATTATAAAGTAATCCCGTCTAAGAAATGTTTTCAGAAAACAAAACGACCTCTGTAGTCTTACATTGTAAAAAGATGCAGTACAGTTCTGCAGCATTTTTTATGTTGAAATTGCTTTAGAATGAAATTGTCTGTTTCCGTATGGTCAATAATATGAATCAAATCTTTTGAATGTTTAAAATATAGGCAACTATTTATAAAGTGAATTTGAAATACTCTATATGTTTACAATTGAGTACGTAACTTCTGCTCTGCGCATTATTATGTTTCGTTATCAGTTTCGTGTTTTATGTATATATTATAAAATATATACGAATTCAGATTGCAAACTGTACAAAAATACTCTAACAAATGATTTACAAAGAAATGAAATTGTGTGGGTTATTTCAAATGCAGTCTATACACTGTACTTCTAAAATATTAAACGACAAAATTTACTCTGAAAAGAATATGATTCAAGTTCGTGACATATAGCACGACTGCAGATAATCAAACTTACTTAAATGAGAAACTGGATTGACGTAAACAAAGTTTTCCACGTGTAAAATTTTGAACAAAAGTGGAACTAGTACAATTTTGGAAATGCTATTACACGCAGGATATTTTTAGAAATATTGCTAGATTAGAATCATTAAGCAGCAGTTTATTCAAAGTATATTTTAATATGTCTTATTTATCTCTATTATTACTGGTATAAATGTCCGTAATTGAATTAAAATTATATTGCATGGTATCACAATCAATATCTTATGCTCGAACATTTTTGATTAAGGGTTAATTTTTAGTTATGGCGAAAATTTATTCTTTATAACTTTTGTACAAATAATCTTTGGTCGTTTTCGATGTATTGTCAAACTGGTGTTTTATGTAAAGAAATGTTGTAATTTTGAAAAGTATTCAAATAAAAACCACAAATATCAGAGAAAAACACACTGTAAACACACCATATTTATTACAAAGAACAGACCAGTTTTAAATGCTAATTAAATTACACGATCTCTTTCTCTTTATTAGAAAATCATGCTACCGAAATGCACCAAAAAGCATATTTAACGATAATTTGCAATAATTCGCCGAGCCTGCATTAGCTTATTCAAAAATAGGTCTATTACTCGCATTTCGCAATAATACCATGGAAACAAACTCTAATTATAGCCGGGATCATTTCGATTGAAGAGCATTAATCAACCATTCGCCCCATTCCATTTTCACTCACAATTTCAACGAAAATTCATTGCAACAACTTCCGTCGATAAATAAAAGACTCGTTGACTTCAATAACACATCCATTCACGACATCTCAACAATCTATACATCTCCTCGAAGCCATTTGGCAGAATGACCGTTTGACAATCGCAATCTCCTCGCACAAAACGTCTTTTTCAACAACATTCAAATATCACATTTATCAGCCAGAATCGGCGGCCACTGGATAAATATTGTGATCGTTTTTTTACGAGAGCTCTTTCTCGTAGATTAAGTGTGCGAGATTACGGTAAAATTCGATAAAAGCACTCGTTTTTCTAGCAACAGACGTAGGACGATCGGAATTTTCCGTCTTTGCGGTAAAAATTGAAAAATAAGATACCATTCGCTCAAAGATTGCAGTAAAGCATCAAACGAACGAAACAAGAGAAAACGACGGATTGCACGAAATTCCGCCTCGCTTATCGCGAAAATACGTTTCATCCACTCGAGCCATAATTAATCAAGCCTCCCGGCTCCTTGATTTCTCAAACATTCAAATCGAAAAAACCGCTTCTCGCAACTCGGCTGCCAATTTTACCGTTAAAATCCGCGTTATTAACTGCTCTTTTCGCCTCCAAATTTGGCCTCGAAAAGCGGATCGCGCGTCCCGATCGCACTCTTTTTCCACAGACAGCAACTTCATAAACTTTACCGATATACTAATTATAAGTTTCCACCGCCGGTAAATGCATGTTAGGCTCCAATACAACCTGAATAGCGTTCGAGAACATAGTTGCTGAGCTATCTCGGCGACGTCAGAAATGTACACGAACGGCCCGAACCTTGTACGAAATTTCGTCTCGGCGAAATCCTAATCTTGACTCATATTGTCCCTCCCATTTCAGAACCACCCGATTTCCTTCCAATCTAAATTTCTTCAAAATCGTGAAAAATCAAACTGAAATTATCGAAAGTTGAATTCCCAAAACTGGAAAACTAACCTCTTATTTGAAGAGGTTTTAGCCAAAAAGAGAGTAAATATATTATTTAAAGATAGAAAATGGTCAAAAAGATAGATTAAACCTCTTAACCTCTTATTTTAAGGGATTTGTAAGATATTTGTTTTTCTAATGAATGGAACGAGAATCAGTATCCGGGAGCGGATTGATCGGAATTTCGGAATCGCGAAAAAATTCTTTTCACCGAGAAACCGCTCCGATCGGATCCGCTACTGGCGAGCGAACGATCCGAATGGGATCGAGTGTTTCCGCGTGCCTTCGGCGCGAGACATCTAAGTTCGTCGAAACGCAAGGTTGTTTCGGTCCAATGTCAACCGTGTATCGATGGGAGAAGACCGACCGAAGGAAGCTTCGTCGGTTATTTTCGTTCGATAAATGCCGCGAGGATGAACTGAAATATTGCGACTGATAACGACGGAATCAGTGCGCGATTATTCGCGCCGAAATTGCGATGCAAATCGCGTTTTGCGCCTCGATTTCGGCCGATCGACGAACAGCGACTGAAAAGTGTCGCTTATCGGACGAGAAAGAAAAATGATTGCTCGCGAAGAAACGTCGCGGTGATACACTCGAAACGTCAGTTACGGACAAGGAAAGTTTGATTTGAATTTCACTGTTGTTACCGCTGACCTCAATGGGAACATTGACGGCTCTGTCGGGAGCTTTTTATTTTATCAAATGACGAGTTGCTCGATTCACTTATTTCGCGCCGGCTCTCGAGTGTCGTCGGTTTTTATCGATTTGATCATTCGTTATGGTTTTTCGGCGTTTTTTGCGCCGAGGCAGCTTCTTGTCGAGGGAGCACTTGATTGTGCGACGGAAATTAAATGTTTGAATTTGAAACGGGAAAGAAGCAATTTTTCACTGTAAACATGTTTTATCGTGATAAAAACAGATTTCCTTTCTCTAACAGAAAATTAAATGGAAATCATTATCGGTCAACATGCGAGAATTATTGTGTAGACTGATTTTAAACTGAATTGAAATACTGTTTAGAAAATGTAACTGTCGGATGTTAATAAATTATTTTCACTTTTAATGGCGAATTTCTCTCTTACTTTCAATTATTTCTGAAACGATGTAAAAACGGTTCGAGTGTAGCACATTTAACAATTAAATTCTACAATTTCCTTCGTCAAATATTTAATCGAAAATCGTCAAGTTCTCGAGTCGAATATTAATAGTTATCGTCGGCTCGGTCGACAATAAATAAAATCGCATTACTCATTTCAACCGATCAGGCGTAATGTTGATTTATGAAAATAATCTTCGCTAACAGCGTTTCGGCCTCAAAAGCTGTTTGTTTTATTCGCGTTGAATACATTCAATAAAACGACTCATCTGTTTATCTCCGTTTGATCAATGCAATTTAAATCACGATTAACGAAATTAACATCTACTCGTCTCATTAATGACATTCACTTCTTGCAACACCTTTGTTATAAATTCATACAAATTGCCAGGTTACCCCGCATGCCATTAAACTCGAACACAAACGAAATCGGATCAAAGGTTAGCGCGTATCGACATCGCAAAACCAGTGAAAACCGGCCGGAACTCGATTAAAAGTTTCACTTTTTGCCTATGCCGCTCGAAACACCGGGAAAAATGTGTTCGATATAACCGAAGCCGGCAACTATTCCGTCGAGCTTGCGATGCCAATTGCCGGCTTGCTTCCGCGAAAGTCCATTGGGAAATGCTCAGAAATGCAGAACACAAGTGCCGACATGCAAATTGGCTTTGATGCGCGACGCTTTTCTCGGCTTCGCCTCTGTATGCAAAGCACTTGGCTGGCGTGAAATATAAATAAAATGTAATGTCGCATAGCACAAATATCGCCGTGGATTTGCTCGGATCGAAATCGCGGCGCGGTCAATCGGATTCGAATTCGACGCCAATCGAAAGTCGAAACGCGACGGACAAAAAATTCGGCCACGCGAAATTATCGGCAATCAATAACAGCTCGGTCTGGGGATCAACCATGGCGACTGCATAAACACAGCGCGGCAATTAAAATGCAATAATAAATGTGCAATTTGCCGAAACGCCCGGCACAATTTGGGCGGATGTCAATAACGTGTTTCGTCGCCGCTTTTTGCGCGAATTGAATTCGATTCGGGTTTCAGTGAACTTGAAAATGATTGCGCGGTAGTTTTCGGGATTCGTTGGTCGGAGTGAAAATGAAGCCATGGGAATTGAATTAGTTGATGAAGGTCATGGGACACTGTGCGGCAAAGGTCAATACAACTTATTCGATTGTGCGAAGCTGTGTAACTGAAATGATTTCATTTAACCTTTAAAATTTGGTTTACAGTATTCAACAGGGTCGACTGATTATATTTGACTGGATTGACTGTCGTTTCGAGTAAAACTGATCAAATATTTTCGAACGAAATATTGACCGAATTAATTCAATGTCGACACTTCGTTTTTCGAATTAAAATAAAAGTATTCCTGTTTTAAATACATTTTCATTCATTTTTTAATTACTATTTTTTAATTTTGTAAAATTGAAAAAATAAAAATGTTTTAATTTTTAGAATTTCTTTAATATTAAAATTTTTAAAGTTGCTTAACTTTTTTAAACTTATTCATGACCAATTGATATAGATTCCAATGAAAGGTTCGAAATTGCTTGGTTGGCGTATTCACTTGGCGAAACGGCTAATTAGAATTAATTTCTTCCGGTGCGGCGAAAGCAGAGGAAGGTGGTCGAAATTTGAAACAAAATGCCTTTCTTTTGAAACTCCACCCTTGCCGTTCCCCATACAGCGACGCGTCGTGCGTGGTTCCGGTATGTCGTCATGGTTCCATTAATATGCGACCCAAAAACGCCGCGCAGACACAACGGGCAGCCCTTTTCTTTTCTTCGGCTCCGGTCTCGCGTTGTGTGCCACACCGATCGAAAACTTTGGCCCTGATAATTATTCCCGAGAAAAAGTCTACGCACAATCGCCCTACTTGCTTCTTCCTCCGACTTTCCATTCGGCCAGTTTGTACATTCAAATCCCACTGGGACGCGTTCATTGGACGAATTAAGGCTGCGCGCAGACGACGCCTTTGTTCTCGCGATCAACAAATTTGAGTCGATTAAATTATTCACCGACAACGACGACGTGCGAGTAATGTCCTGGTTCGGTTCGGTTTTTCGTCGGACTGAATCTAAGGTGGGATGAATGTATGTAGAACGGTGGAGAAGCGAATTAATATCGATAAGTGAGATTGAGAGGCGGAAATGTGGTTGAATTGAAGCGGGTTCCATTTGTGGTGAAGGGAAATGATGGATAATATATGGGTTATGGGTTTATTGCTTATGTTGGAACGAAAAGCGGACTTTGGGTGGGAGAAATAATTTTGGGTCAAATGTAGATTTATGTTCCTCGGCGAGAGAATGAGGTGGTTTCAAGTGTTTTTTAAAGTGGGTACACAATTTTGAAAGGAGAGAAGTGAGGTTTATTTGGTGGTTTGTTTATTTAAGTGTAAACAGATTTGTGTTTAGTATTTTAAAGTGTGTTTTTGTATTTTAATTTCAAGAGTGAGAAACCAAAATATTTTTTTAGGAATAATTTTGTTCGTGGATGGAGAAAAGAATATTGGTTAAAATCAAAAGGATTTCACTGAATAACAAAGCTTTCTATCTGGAGCAAGAAAAATTGTACATTTGAATGTAAAATGTATTCTCTCAAAAAGAATGCTTTTCAGAAAATAATGTAGTTTTTCTGATTATATAAATGTTTAGAAATGTAAAATCGATGCAAAATCGGTATCTGTTATAATGTAATTTTACAATACAAGGTGAAAAGGTAACTTAATTTTACTCCACATTTTGATCCGTCACCTTGAACATCTTCCAATATTGTCGTCATACGACGTGAAATATAAAGCAACTAATAATTTTTGCATATTTACTATATTATTTTTCACTGCGTCGTTCGTCAATTAAAAATAATCTACAACGTTCAATAATGTTTGCAATCAATCGAAACTAACACTTTCATCATTTTCAAATTAAATATCTTCATCTTTTTTTCTACCTCGAAACGCAATTGAATTTTGTCTTTCTTACTAAAAAAAATTGTATACAACGAGAAGTAGCGATTCAGCCACACGATAATGTTCCAACGAGATGTCCTTTCGCAGAACCAACACTAGAAAAAAAAAAAAAAAAAAAACAGTACCTCCTCATACCGAGAAACAAAGTTAGGTTACATAACCTAAATCACTTCAAAAGCTAAAGCTGCGATCACAAAATTCCCAGTCTCGTCGTCTGAATATTTAAACCCTCCAACTAAACTTGTGACTGACAACTAAAATCTAGTTCACCCTAACTATTTCATTTGCTCTCACTAAATCATTTACTCATTCCAAGTAACTCTCCTCAACCCTAAGTTTTCTGATCGTCTTAATTTAAGAAATTGTCTCGTTTTGTATCTTCTTCTACTTTTCGTCTCCTTCCCAGCGAAATGTCTTCGAACGAGCCACTTGTTTTTGTAGTGAAAGAAGGCTTTGCTCGCGCGTGGCCGAGGGTAAAGGGTCCCCTTGACCTGTTTGAAAAATGGCCCTGAACGTCTCCGCGACGAACGCGAGCTTGACGAGCGAGGCCTCGAACAAAGTTTGTCCACTTGGTGCGCGTTGATATCTTTTCCGTAATCAATTTATTGACGATTGGCGTTCGCGCGAAAAGCAAAAAGCCGAGCGCACTTTTAACGAAGGCTGCTTTCGGCGCGTTTTCGCGCGCCGAAAGGACACGAGCAAGGTCGCGCCACGCGGAAGTTTGACAATGTCGCGTGATTGATAAACGTGGCATCGATTAACGTGTCCGGCGTAATATCACAAACAGACGGTTTCAATGCATTTCCCGCTGGAAAAGCGTCTATTTTGACCTAGCGACGTTGCGTCACTGAAACGAGTTATTGGAAAATCCGCTAGGCTGAAGGTGACTCCGATTGTCGTCGATGGAAGAATGTTTCAAATTAAAATTGCAGTGACGTGGAAAGGAAAATCGAGTTACGAATAAAAATAGACGTTTAGTACAAAATGCGGGAACTGGAGTGGAAAGAAAAGGAATATTTAGATTACAGTCGAACCTTGATTTTGAAAACGACGGACAAATCGAGGCTCTTCTGAAGGCTCATATTTTTGTTGTCCAATTTGTTATTATTATACACGTTTTATACTTTGACTCCGGCATTCAAACGGTTGTAAATGCCGAAGCGAAACTTGATTCGAAAGGTAGACAATGAAAAACGTTATCTCCAATCTGCACAGTCTGCGACCGAAATGGATTTGAAATTTTGATCGCGAATGTTAACCTTCGTTAAGACCGTCCCGTTTGTTATATTACCCAGAACGAGTAAGCTGCGACGAATAATTCCGCGCGTTGAGCATCGAGGACGCTTCTGAACGCAACTTGTTGAAATGCACAAGTTCAGCGTGCGTTGCTTCGTTTCGACGGTCGAATCGGTTTTAATCCGACTGTCAACTCCTGCAATTGATCTAAAAATCCGTTTCATCGAATCCAAGTGAACGCTAACATTGACCTTTTGCGGCGGATGAAATTGCCGAAACCCCCACTTTTACCCTTACTTCGTCCTCGTTTACGTAGCGTAATTACAAGCTGTAGCAAAGCTCGTAAAAGAAACGCGACTTTCGAGCGAAATTGAGCGCCGAATGCAAAGTTGGAGGACACTGCTGAACAGTGCAGCGTCAAAATCTGTTTGCTATGTATCAGCGCAGAAATGCGCGTCCTTCCGTCTTCGTTTGGAGCTGTCCTTGTCTGCGCATATTGCACAGACACGTTGCTTGTGTAAGCATTTATGAAACTGTACGCGAGTTATTGTTATCGGCGTTGCGAGTTCCATTATTCGACAGTTGCCTGGAACAAAGCGCACCTACCCTTTCGAGAATCAGACTCAGTCTTCGCGCGAGTTTGATCAACTTATAATGCACTCGCAGTTCCACGGAAAACCAGTTAGCACTTTGCATGCCTCAGTTTCGCGAACAAATCAACGAAACTGACAAAAATACGTCACTCGAGCGACGACGAAAAACTGCGCCTTTATTTTTAAACGCTCTATTTTTCTCGACAAACACTTCGCGCCGACGTTTCAAGTTTGTTTCGCATTAAAAATCGCGCATGTTACATGGAAATCGGATGTCAGTCGACTTCATTTATCAACGGCAACGAGTTCAGATCGTGAATGATGTATTACGATTTTTCGACGAGAATTGCGGAAAGTGAAATTCGAGCGCGAAATTACCGAACCTCCCTGCAAAAATTATTGAGTAGAAAAGAATGGAAAAGAATTGGAAATTTGGAATTATTTTGAGACATTTTGAATAGTGAATCTGAATCCTTCGTTAGGAATAAAAATGAATTCGTTCCTGAGGTATCATTCTTAAATCTGGTGCTGTAAGACATAACCTACAAAATGTTCATACAAATAACCTACAAAATGTCCTTTCAGGAATTGAAAACAAAATGAATTCTCTTCGTGGTATTAAAAAATTTTCCCAAGACAGATTTTTAGTCTGGAACAGAGCAGAATTGAAAATAATTGAGAATTACAAAATGAGTCCCGCATCTTTCCCAAAATGAATTCACTTAATTTTTAAAATTCTTTTCTATTCAATATTTTTGCAGGGCTTCCTTAGGACCATAACACAAGCGTTTAGTGGGACTCGTCGTCCTTTTTTCCGGCGACCGTGCTAATACAAAATTCGCGTGGGACCTAACTCGATCTTACCTTACTTGGCGGCAGAAACTCGTCCGCGTAAGCCAAGTTTCATTGCTGCCGGGGGTGTGGGGCGGGGTACAAGCCATCGCGAAAACTTTCACCGATTTTTCACTAGTTTTTGTGGCTTCTGGTGAGCGAATTATGTGCGCCATACAGGTCACGTAACTTTCTCGAGTCAACGGTGGCACGAGCCGGGTGCCTGAACGGAATTAATTTGTCTGCTTACGTCAGGATTCGCTGATTGCTTTTATTTCGCGCCGCCGGTCTGCGGCCTACACTCGACAACAATTGCCGATTTCGCGTCAACACTTTCTCTCGAGTTACCTATTCTTACACCATCCGCGCACACCCCCGCGAAAAAGCGTGCAAAATATCAAAAGCCCCTATCGAAGTCCGTTCTGCTGGTAAACGGCCGTTAAATCCGCGCATATTTCGATCGAATATTTTTCGGCGCCGATTAATCCGCGGCAATCCGATTAACGGCTCGACCCTTGGAACACTTTAAATGAGTTCAAGCGGGACGAACAAAAGCACGCGTAATGACATCCGCTCGGCGGATCGGGCTACGAAATCGCCAACAAAGAGGCACGATTTCGAAACGAGCGGGATGCCCGTTTTTACAACGCCGGTTTGACCCGCGGCGAGCCACTCAACGTCGCAGAAACTGGGCTGCAGCGCTCTGAAAACGCTCCTCGCCACTTTTCTTCCTCCGACCGCGTCCTCGACACTTTGCCTCTTTCTTCGGCGCCGTCCTTTTTCCGAGCGACGCGCTCTCTCTCGCGCTTTTTTCGTAATAAGCGCTCACGAAATCTGTGTGTGAATGTGTGTGTGAATGTTTGTGGGTACGCTTGCAAAAACGGCTCTCGGTTCGAAAGTCGCGCGCAGCCTTTTTACGAGCCAATCGGTGGCCTGTCCATTGTTTTCGCTCGAATTATCATTTATTGAAAATTGGAGCGATCGCGGTGGGTTTAAGTGGAAAGGATTCGATGGGAGAAAGAGGAGGAGAGAGACGAGAAAGTGAGAAGGCAAACTGACGATTTGCTGGGTCTGGGTTTGTTTGGCTGCGTTGAAAGAGGGGCCTTTTTCATAAATGGCCTAAATAACGACCAATGCAAATAAAATATTTGGAAAATGGAAAATATTTGGAAAATGGAAATTTGGGTTGGAGTGGAGACTGTGTGTAGTTTGTTGGGGGAATGGGTTATTCGGTTTGGAAGAGGCAAACAAAAAATTGCGCACTTTTTGCATGACCTTGTTGAGCGGATTGTATACTTGTTAAGCGATCTTTTTTTGAGTGGAGTAAGCAAAAAATAAGTTCCGACAGAAAGCCGAATGCCTCTTGAAATTGGACCAAGATAGAACTTTCTTGTTTGTAGAAAATATGACTTAAATAAACGAAAGTTTTCTTCCGTCAAGAAGGTAATCAGGTGGATTAAAGAGGACGGTTTTGATTTTAAGGAGGTTATGTTTGGAACTATAAGGTGTAATATGATTTGTGAGGATAATTCAGTTTTCTTAAATCGATTTTTTAATTGAAATCGTTGCCAATGTGGAATGTAAGTTTTTTATACAATTAATAAATCTGACATTTCTGCAGTCATGTTAGACAATTATGATTATTATTATTCAAATTGAATGATAAACAGAATTAAAAATCACTTCATTATAAACATTGAGACAGCTCGAATAATAATTGACACTTTAAACATTTACTTTACATAACCCAAAATTAATTATTATACACTTTAATTTATTCAACAATGGTAATCTGATGAAATGAGATCACAAATCTCAGTGCTCGAATGCAAAATTGAACGTAATTAAAAACACTTTTCACCCAACACAACCGCTTTTTCTCCGTCACCTCACCATACGACATCTTTAACGACAGCCAATTAACCGAGCATTATTAATCCCCCAAGAAATTGTACATTTTCTGCGTGACAAAACGAATTAGTTTGCAATAACGAGACGGCATTTACGAAGCAAATGCTTCGCTCTTACCCAGTTTCGTAATGACATTCGAAAGTAATTTGTGTTGAAACACGATTACGTTCGACAAACAAGGGTAATTCTCAGTTAGCCTAAAGATTCAAATTTTCACTCGCGCGCGATATCTTATCACTTTTTCCATCGTCCCTGTCTGACATTGATGGACGTACCGTCGCATACGTTAATACCGCCGACCCAAGAAATCCGGAGCAAGGTTTTCGAAAACTGTATACGTCGACGCTGTAAACCGTCGAACGAGTTCACGCTCCCATTTCCGGATTGGAGGTGTTGTCATGCTGCGTGTGATGAAATTCGAAAGGTATGCAAAAGGATAAATGTTTCATTATATGGCAGCCTCGTTATCAGGTCGATATTTTATCGCGCGCAAAGTTGTCCTCGGCAAATAATGTCGTACGATTCAGAATGTAAAAATTGGAGATTTGCCGATTGGCTGGAATACTTTTATGCGACTTACACAATCAAAAAATGCATTCTTGTGACAAATAATAAAAAAATTATTTCAGTCTGAAAGAAAACCACATTGCAAAAAACTATGCAAGTCATACATATTTTTTGCAACAACATTACCATGTATATCATGTGACTCAACAACATAAATGTAGAATTGTATTACGTTGTTTAAATTTAGCTAATTATATATTTAATTTATTGTCGCAAAATAATAAGAGGCCACCGATCAGTCGAAAAAGATATTTGCTTTGAAAGTACAATTTACGTAACGTAATGAAAAGAGATGGAATGAGACCTCCTACATTTTTAATCAATTTTTCATTGAAAACGATTGAATTAAGTAAACAGAAAATAATAGCTAGAAAGGAAATGTTTGTTATTATATTTTTATGAAAATAAATGATCAGTTATTGATAGAATTAAACATTAAGAAAAATAAAGTGAAAAATCTATTAATGCTGACGGGTATAACTTCAATGAAAGATTTTTAAATGCATCTAAAACTTGCCATGCCAAATAAAATGCTCAATGAAAGCGTTTGATTTTACAAATTTAAAATAAAAAATCAAATTCTAAAATAAATTTCGGAAGTATTCCGATAATCAAATATCGTCCAGCTTATGTTTATGATTCTATTTTATGTTAACGATTTATATTGTTTATGATACAATAAATTAAATTTGAACAATGTTTAACAGGACACTGTAGCGAAAATGATATTAAATGAATAAATCGCATTTTTTGGTCGCGGCAAACCCACCACATTTTGCCTCTTAAAATTTGTTCCCGACCGTCCTGCACACAAATGATTGTACACCGAAGATGAAAGCATCGCATTTTTCGACGTTAATATCGCACGCCTATTTCCCTCCGCGTGAGAGTCAGTAGACCGTGCGTTACCGCGCCGGGAATGTACACAGCGGCGGCGCACATTTGGCGTAGCAGCCTCATAAACAGACTTTAGAAAGCATGTGCGTTAATATCGGCCGACGGCTGTACGCCCACCGGCATATTAGCAGCGACGCGGCGGCGTGCCGGCGCGTTTACACGGATTTGCGAAAATCGCGATCCCGGGTGAAAGCCACAAGCTCGGTCGCCGGCCGGCTCTAAATCGCGCTCGAATTTTCATAGCGCCTGGCAGAAATCGGCGGAGATCGGCCGCCGATCTTGGGGGGAGGGGGAAGGGAGGCAGACGGGGGGAGGGGGGAGAGCCGGGAAAAGTCGCCGGCCAAATGGAAGAGCTTAAAGGAAAGTTGATTTGGAGAGAGTGATTGTTTGTTTGGGTTCGCGTCGGGAGATAGTTACGACGGTCGAGGAAAATTGGGTTGCGAGAAAACGACTCCCACCGATCGGATGCAGTTTCGACTGTTCGTAGCTGGGGTACGGTTTATAGTCGGGGGGGGGGGGGTGTAGATTTGGTTTATGACTTCGGGGTTAATGAAAAGAGGGGTTGGGGTGGTA